>MNPL01001325.1:0-55069 GCA_002081605.1 Tropilaelaps mercedesae
ATATATATATATATATATATGTATATATATACCCTTGCTCCGAACCTGCATGTTATGCAAAGAGAAAATATCACGTTGACACACATATCCTACTCCCACGACATTTACCGTTGCGATCTTGTCTTGCGATGTCGTAAAATCGAAAGAGAAGCTTCCAGCTTCATAGATCAATATAAATTTCGTTAACAAGTTGTAAAAATAGAATGAAGAAAACACCATGGTATTTAAATAGTAAAGTCTACCAAAATTGATTTCCATCGATTGGGTTGCATGTGGTATCCCACCTAGGCCCAAATGCTGCACAACTTTTATTTGTTTTTACTTATTTTTGACGAAGATATTCGATGATCCTTAAACCTATAGCAACGTAAAGGTTCAGCCTGCTACATAATCATTATTTGGAAATTATTATTAATTTTCGTGACGCTCTGCCACTGGAAAATCTGATTTCATTTGACAAGCCCTGGAGCATGTTAAATAAATTTAAATTTACAAATCAACTAATGTTTAGTTTTTAATATTGTAATTTAGGTGTATTTGCACGGAACCAATTTTTTATGTCGCCAGTTTGGCTTGTTAAGCAGGTGATGCGCATTTTTTGTATTAATAGAAACGCGTTCTTCTAAGTAGATCAGAGCCCAGTCTGTCTCAACCTAGTAATAGTACGATATATATTCTTCAATACTATAGGTGTTCCTTAATTGAGGCTTGACGCGGATTGTCATAACAATAATAATAATAATATTAATAATAATAATAATAGTAAAATTCAAAGTAATAACCAAAATAAAATTACTAATTATGCGCTTTCTCGTGCGTGTTTGCCATCTCTCCTACATTTATCGTAATAAATGAAAAGCTATTTAATCTATACAAACGTTTACATATATTGAGAAGCGCAGAAAATAAATCTCGTAAGAAATTTTATAGTCATATCTGGCTGTTATAAAGCCACGTTGCTGCGAATATTTAATTTTTTGCCCACAGAACAGTACATGTCTTACTCTTTCGGAAAATTAACCAGCTTCCGTGAGTTAGCGACTAAAGGCTTATTTCCCAGAACATCGAACTGCTCCGGGTAAACAGATAGCTAGATATTCCAGAGTTGTTTGCACTTGAAGTTACATAACAAGCCCAAGTATGTACTTTACAGCTTCTATTAAGTCAGATAATTTTTGCGTTATCGTTACCACACACTCATTCGCATTAGATACATACCGCTTACAAAAAAAATGATTGACCTAGATGCCCGCAGGATCCAGTGACTGAATTTGATATCCAACATTGTAAATATAGCCAAGATCTGTTTTGAGTTCTTATGTGGATTTGAGTCCAAACAGTATGGGGCCGCAGCTAGATGAAGATAAACAGAATACAGCGCCTATCAGTCGGTTCGCTAGAAATATAAATTCTAACTATTAGAGCTTTCCTTACGGGTCACTTTGCGAACATTAAAAATTTAGCATTAAATGCTCAGATTGCATCAATCACAGTGACGTTGGCGTTAAGGTATATAAATAATCGTGTCAACAAAAGTAATACTATGATTCGCGTGTTACGAATTTGGTCTAGTAACAATTATATTAAAGAGTCCCCAAGGCCTTCATGAAAATTAAAGAAATTTAGTTTCAGAGTGTGAAAAAAACACATTCACGGCTAGTTAGCTCATGACACATGACTCTATACTTCATTACGTTGACTCTAATAAATTTTTTACTATTAAAAAGCTAAAGTATCCATATAATGCAATTGGTGTAAGACACAAGCTTTTTACTACATAACCTTTTTACTA
This sequence comes from Tropilaelaps mercedesae, assembly GCA_002081605.1. Lineage (NCBI taxonomy): Eukaryota > Metazoa > Arthropoda > Arachnida > Mesostigmata > Laelapidae > Tropilaelaps > Tropilaelaps mercedesae. The sequence continues at coordinate 1,793 of MNPL01001325.1, forward strand.
ACGTAAAAAACACAAATTGCGTAAGAAACGTTTGTACTCCTCTCTAGCCACCTCTTCGAGTCTTTTTGAACTCTTCAAATATACGGAATATGCTGTCGCTGAGGACCAAATCTTGGGTGAGCTGCCGAAATGGCTTCAAAAAGCATATATCCGTTTAGCTTTTTGTTAGAACGAGCCGTGGTATTGCTAATGTCTTTAAAGCCCTTTGTGTTCGTTTTAAATCAAACCCTTGTCCTATGCAGTCTATCAAGTAGCAATTGTTCATGAGTCATCTATCGTTTATTACGTTTATTATATCGTTTAGTACGCTTATTACGTTTTCTTAACGAAAAGGATTAAGATAGAAAAAGGCAGTAAATTACCCGTACTTCCTCTGAAGGATATCGCAGATTAATCTTTATGGAAATATAGATTTTACTCCAAGTAACATCGACAATTTCTTATAGGATTGGCTGCGCTAGAGTCCTCGCTTTTGAGAAACATCAGTTATGGATAACAATGCAACCGCAGCTCCAGATGTCACGGAAGCGTTGGGTGTAATTCAAGACGAACACGTCACGGCCGTGCACCATGAAGGTTTATCTATTATGATGACAAGCGCTTCATAGTTAGAACTGACGTTGACGTTATAGATTGCATTATTGTACTTGTATCACTTTCTGACTCTAAAATTTCCACCACCAATAAAAAATTAAAATTAGTGGACATCATTATCATAATAGTGATAATAATAATAATCAACAGACGATGCAGAAGCAAGTGGGTACCACGAGACCGAAGAAGCAATACCTGAAGATGAACTTCTTGAGTCCGCTGCCAATAGTGCAGCCGTTGAGACTGAAATCAAGGGACCTCCTAGTAAAAGGTAATTCACATTTTTCTAGCAAACTTTCAGGAAATTACGCGTAGTACTGTCCTATTTGCGCTATTAAAGTAGATCTAATATAAACGCAAACCGCCTTATGATCCACATTAGCGTACATTAGTGCTTTAATACAACTTTTACCATACAAAAGATGCGAAATAACCATATGCAACCATAGGAAAATGACCTGGTAATAATGCATATTCATATTCTATTTTAAAACTAATGTTTCAGACCGATTCAGTGCGAACACTGTTCTCTGCGGCTCTCCAATCGACAGACATATCTAAAACACCTCGGGAGGCGGCATCCGGAAAAACAACTTGATCAGCTTTGTTGCGCTGTGAAGAAATGGTATAATTGTGAAGAAGCTGAGTGCGATGTCAAAGTCCGCAGGTTCGTGAACCATCATTAAATTACGTCAACCTGCTTGCTCCGATTTAGTCGGAGCTTGTTTTCACATTATTGCGTATACATTTCTACTTTGGACGCGTAGTACATTATCCGATTGCATTATCAACTCTTGTCTGTGTCAACACTTGTTTCTTTATAAAATTAAAAGTAACTCGCTTAGCTTTTAATTCTGCAGAGTTTATACCTTAATATTATTGTAATGCCATAATTTATATACACCGCGTATGCTTTTTCAAATACTTTTTCTTTGCGAACTTTTGATGTTCTGTGGTTTTTCTATTTTTGCCATACACAATTTAGCTGTTCTGTTTCCTTGCAGTCGTGAAGAGCTACTTCATCATTTAGGCAAAGATCACGAGTGGGAAATAAAAGAGGTGACCGGAACTTTTGATACGGAAGATGAGTTCGAGATCTTCTTCCAGAGAGTGCAAAAGGTCGATCTTCTCCTTATTCTTCATATGTAAATCCAGGCTTTTGTATACCACTAAATAATCCGTCTGCATTGTTGTTCGTGCAGTGCCATTGCTGTTTCTCCTGGACATAATGGTTTGTTTGGTCCCGGATTCATTTTTTGATTAAGGAAATTCGAGAGTAAGTATATATTTTTTTGAGCGCGAAAAATTGAACAAATGTCTATGCTAGGGGTCCGTTGGCTGGCATGACTACGAAGTTGAGTTTAAATTTCACTGTTCTGATTATATTACGTCCATAAACCTAACACGGTAACGTTGGCAAATATTCTACAAATGGCAGATGTACAAAACACGATTTGTTTCACGTCACGGTAAGGTGAATGGGATCAAACGGTTTTACTGCAACCGCGAAGGAGCTGTACGAGTTAAAACTGAGGATCGTACGAGAAAACATATCAAACGAGGCACTTCAAAAATTGGCACTTTTTGTACGGCTCACGCCATCGTCAGCTATCACACCAATGGTCTGTAATCGTTCGCTTTGAGTCTGCTTATTCTAATTTTATTTGTGCTGTGGATCTATTCGTCTTTTACAAATAATTTTTTAAATCCATTAAATTAGAAATAAAAGCCTATCGACTTTTCAACGTTTTTGTGACACGAGTTTGAGGCCCTTGACAGGACATTTTTCGCAGCGTCCTATATATCTATCCCATAAAACTGCATAAGTTCACCGTCTAGACATATCTGTATGCGCTTTCTTCGGTTATACAGGACAGGTAAGTATTATTGGATCTGTGACACACTACAACCACGAGCTGGAAGGGAAATATCTGCCATTACTGGACTCTGAGAAGAACTTTATTCGTTATCATGCGCAGATGGGCATGAACTGCAGAGAAATCCTTGAAATTCTTCATAAGACGGTAAGTCACTCTAACTTCTGCTCAACTTGCTAAATATAATATGCGAATATTTCATGTTACAAAGCCTCATAATAAGAGAAAGTAATAGGAACAAATGTCTACCCTAGTAATTTTTCAAGCTGCCGATATTATCCAGGTTGGCGAGCTAGATGAAGATGATCCTCTACGCTATGTTGATTACAAGACGATCCGTAACACCCTTGAAAGAGGAAAAACCCTTGAGCAAAATAGGACAACTGAGCCAAGTAATAACACTGATCCAGGGAGTGTGCAGATGCTTGGCAAAATTAATAATTACTCTCGACAGATCCACGGGACAGAAGTACGCCAATCAAAATTTATCACTGAGTAAGTTTCAGTTCTACATTGTTGCAATGCGAACACGCTTCTTTGAATTTATTATTGTATAGTTTGTCATGCCTAAATCGTTATGAACGGATCGCATTAAAGGTAAAGCATTCATTTATTATAAGCACATATAATTTACAAGTACCCGTAAATGTTACGGCAGTGCTTTACCCTTTCGCCAGAAGTTTATAATTACTAAAAAATGAGATGGCAACGTAGAGGTATTTGTAACAATATACTTCATGTTTACCTTTTAAGCACTTTTATTGCTCTTAGAGAAACGGAGTTTCTCTAAGAGCATATGACACGTTGACAATACATAACGACTAAATAAAAATGATAATTATTATATTGCAGTCAGCGAACGGCGACAACATACTCCGATATCGTTCTTGAACATACGGCAGCTACTAATGGATTATTTGATATTGTCCAAACGGATACCCATCAGTGGGGTGTTAAACGACCTGAGGGAAAAGTTGGTAACTTTGTTTCACTTTAAGTAGGTTTGTCTTCTGAGTTCATCTGTTTTGCAATGTTAACATATTTACTCCGACAATTGACTCACTAGTACCAAGTTTTTATTGTTCATTCTGTTGTGCTGTTAGAGCTTTTATCGACGTAAAATCATACCTAGGTGAAACACATAAAATTGTGATATCTGTCGTCTTCTGCAGGTTCGGCACCGTGTAGTTCGCGTATCAGATGTGTGTCCGTCAGAGATTCGCAATGGGGGTACTCTATGTGACAAGACGTGCAAATTGTGTCAGTGCTGTGCACACTTGTTCAAGTGTAACTGTGGCGGGGCAACAAAGATTGGAAAAATGTGCAAGCATATCCATGCAGTCGTTCAATTTATCAAGGACAACGAGGCACAACAAGAGGAACAAATACATGAAGGTGCAGTTCACGAGGTATAAAGAAAAATTATTACATACTACTTATTGTTTGCGCAGCCGCACATGCCTGCGCTTCTTCTCTTGGGTATTAGGCTTACTAGAAATTCTTTTGATAAAGGTGTCGCTAAACTATTTTACGTTCTGCATATCTTTCATCTTGTTTTATTAGTTCCAATAATAATCGTCACCGCCTTCTAGGTGGTTGATGATGAGTACTCGGTGGCACAAGAAGTGGAGGAGGAACATGGATTACTGGATTCGTATATCGATGAGACCGTTGCAGAGCACGATGCAGAAGTCGTTCTTAAACAGAACGGGACCGCTGCTGTGGAAGGTGCACACACTCTCCAGGTTAGTGGAGCGAGTTTTTATAGAACTGCAATTGACATTTGCCAATGAACAAATCCTAAAATACGATAGCGTGGCGCATTATTTTTAATTCGCCTGCTTATACCACAACTTGACTCAACCAGCCGCGTGTAAACGCAAAAATTCAGCTGCACTTTTAAAATGTCTTTAGAAAGTCATATCTAAATGTTGGCTAAAATTATTTTAATTTTTTTGCATGGCGGCGTTCAGAGCAGTGCTGCCGGTGCATGCCAAATTATGACGATTATCGAGCAGACGCACGAAGAGGAAGCGGTGCCTGGAGGAACCGATTCAGCAAATGACCAGACTAGCGCACAGGCACAAGGAACTCTCTTTCACACATACGAGGTTTTACCAGACGGCTCCGTCGCCCTCGTGGCGACAGAAGGAGACGCCTCCAATATAAGGACCGTCGTGGGAGAACAGCGCATTAACCAAGAATTCCAGCATTTTCTCGAACAGTTTACTCACTTGCTGAAACAACTACATCAGGTTTCGAATCCTGAGAACATACTACAGGCGTGCACCATCCTGCAGCAGTTAAAAGTAAGTGCTTTTCTTACCACTATGGGTTTTTATGGTGAGAACCAGTTGGCATTCTTTGCAAATTTTTAGATTTTGTTCTGGATAATGAAAATAATTATAAAATATCCGCATAAACCAACTGATTAGTTAAGGAAGCCAGACGAACTTTATTTACAGCCTTGAGTTCCTGTTAGCTTCGATAAATAATTAGTTTGTCTAACTGCAAAGTAGTTTGCTATTTTTCATGCACTACATTAACGGTAACGACGTAATATGGATGTTGCACGCCATAAGAAAGGCTTAATATATGAGGTACAAATCGTATTTTCTTTAAAACCTGGCCTGTTAGTTGTCTGAGGTAGTAAACGGACAAAGTTCATTTCCTTCAGTTCACTTACCTGACTTTTTTTTGTATTATTAAGCAGACAGCTCAACATTTTAGAGCAGGCCATTCGTAACGCAGCATGTTTGTGTAAATTTTCAGAAACTCTTCCTCGCCACGGAACCCCCGAAGCTGGTTAAATGTTAGATTATACATGATATATATATAAATGATCTTGGTAAGTCAGTTATCCATGTGCTTGTGTGTTTATTAAATTGCCTCCATAAGAAATGATAAAGAAACATAGATTGTTGAATTTGCATAACGATAAGATTGTTGCAGAACACGATTAGAAGCCGTTCTCAAACAGGACGGGACAGCAGTTGGGAGGTGTGCCCACTCCCGAATTAGTGTAACGAGTTTATAGTACAACTTCAATTGGCAGTTGACAGCGAACGAATCCTAAAACAGAATTGCTTGACTCATCATTTGTAAATCATCTGCCTATGTTTGTGAAGATTGATTGATTGAAGAAGATGATTTTATAAATGCTGATATTCAAAAATTCATTGATCGGGCTAATATGCCCCGTTATTCGTATATAAATATGTAAGTAAAAATGCAGCAGCACTGACGAGTGTCTGCAGCGTACGTTAAGGCGATGTGTGTGCCTGACGAAGGTCTGTCCAAGTAACTACCGAGTTAATGATACTCAAAGTCTGTCAAGAGACGTCTTTGATATATGCCTCTACAAAAGCTATTACAAATTACGGTTAGAAAATATTTTTTTATTAACATATTTATCTTAGTTCAGTTCAATATTGCTAAAATGAGCAGGTAGACATTGTCTATTAAACAAATATCATAAAACATCAAATACCCAGAGAATGGTAACAACAAGATCAAAATAGCCCTTTGAATTTTTTTGGAAGTACTCATGGTCTATGAGAAAAACTATTACCAGAACTTCGTGGCATTTTCATTAACGAAATACTAGATTCTCACCAAATTAGACCAGGTGACCTGTTTTATTCACAAAAACTTAAATAAGTCTAACTCAATGAATCTAAGGCAATTAAATTTACAGATTACTTTAATCTGAGTAAATACTCACTAAACACAAAATTTTTTCCATTTATTTTCATTTTATTCTTTGTAAGATGGTGGCTGTAAGCAATCGATTTTTAAGCTACTGAGTTCTTAATGGTGAATTTAATAGTGGACCAATAATGATAACCATTAGTTAAATAAACAGTCCTCATTCGGACTTCATGTGGCTAATGTAGTTTAACGCTTTTAATGACTCGTGCGTTAATTCCAGATGTTTCTCCGCTGTAACGACGCTGCGCTTCGTCGCGCATAGCGCGCACCTGGCCCTTGCGACGAATGTTTGCCTTGCGAAACTTCATTCTATGCCGCACCCTTGGATTCCGCATACACTTAGCACGATGGGGTGTCAGACCTTTGTTTTTGGCTATTTGAAAGTTGATTGCTCGCCTATCTTCGCCATCATTCTCGTCGGCATCACCGCTTTCTTCGCCTGTTTCGATCGTTTTTTTCTAAGAATCCAACAAAAAGTCTGTGAATATGGCTTGTTTAAATCCACAAAACTGTCTATTGCCTTAGTCTCCATTCATTTGCAACGCTAATGCAAACGATATGGATGAGGCAAAAATTTGCACTCCTGCAGACCTGCAAAATATCATAGTGCCTCAGTGACCTACACAACTGAACCGTGAAAACACTATCGTCTTTAAAGCTTAGAAGCCACCAAGCAAGAAGGCATTAAGAATTTACCAAAAGTTCAGCTTTTATGTTTATGATTATCATATAAGGTGTACTTCCTCTAAATGTTCCTATTCGAAAATACTTAGAAAAAAAAGAAGTTTTATTATATGCAGCAACAAAAAATTTCGGCAAGACTTACGATGAATCAAAATTTAAGCGAGTGCTTTTACCTCTTGGGTATCGATTTCGTCTTCCTCATGATCCTGATCGTGGTCAAAATCGTCACGACCGGCCTTGAAAACGGGCTCGTCATTCTCAGAGTCAGTGTCTCCGAATATAGCTTCTTCTTTTAAGGGTTCATCTTTATTATCTCCAACGTTCCCAATGCTCCTAGAATCTACATGATTCTTCTTTGCTCTCTTTGCGGTATGCAACGTCATATCATCATAAAGCTTCATAATCTCTTTTTCGGCGGCACTCAACAAACCTTTGCCAGTTTTTGAACCGCGGCCAGGGAGAAACATTTCAGGATTCTCCGCGTCTTCTAGAACCAGACAAGTATTCATGTTCATCAAATATACTATTTGAGTTAGTTTTTTGTCACTCTAGGAGGTTACAATTTTACGTCATATTCTCCGAAGTCATATCTTCTGCGTACTAGGGTGTTCAACTGAGATCGAATTAGTGCCACACGACGACAGTAAAGTGCTGGATTTTCGATTTAAAAAATTTCGAATTGTCAAAAATTAATATGACTACTTCCAAAGGTAGGTGCTTATCGAAGCACGGTTACCTAAAAATGAAAAGGATTTAGCAGAGTCGTTGGAAGCGGTATTGTCTTCAATTGGACACTGTGATTCCATACTATTTAATATACGTGACTCACATAGACCTTTTAAGCTGTTCTAACTAATGACAAATAAAATAAATGTTTACGTGTCTTTATACGTGTCAGTAGCTATTGAAACATTTGCACTATTAGCGATGAATCTTAACATTTCGTCAATGCAAAACTGTCTTTAAATTAAAGACATATTATATTTGAAAAGTCCTAAGTTCCTTTTCCCTTTATCCCCACGGGCATTAATGTATCGACGCGCAAAGGAACGCTATGGGAATATAGTATATTACTTTTAAAACAAAATAATTTTATAACGTCTTGCCGGGTATGCTTACCTTCTTCCAATACATAGAATTCTTTGTCAGAACTGGAATTCCAAACCTCTTCCAAGGCAGCTCGCTTTGTCTTATTGGAAGATATGCTTTTCATCTTGAGTTCCTTCCCATTTTGCGCTCTTTCGAGAATCCCCTGTATCTGAGGCAATAGTCGCGTTCTAGTTCGATCCAACTCCATAATAAGCTTTTTGAACTGACTCAACCTCTTTACAATCGGATGATTTCTTATGTTGACTCGTTTTGCCTTTAAGCTAAGGTAAAAGCAGATATTTGTCGTATATGAGATCAAAATATTGTATCGAAGAAGCAAATAGTTTTCTGCAAAACTTCCGCTAGGTAAACGACCATCCCGAAGTAACTCAAGCATTGGGGTTACTTCCGTGTCAAGCTCTCGCAATTTCGCCTTGCAGTCATCAAGCAAAACCTGAAGTTCTGGTGATTCTTCGGACACCATTTTGACTAGCTTCTTATTAGGTAGCTTACTAAAGTCTACCTCAATATGCTGCTTAGAACTCTTCTTAACTGTTTCATCCTTGTCAACCTCTGGCGCCCGGAGATCTTCTAGCCCGAAGGCGTCTTCATCGACCTCATGAGCCAATCTTTTCTGAATCTCCCTGGCCTCTTCTTCTTCCATACGCGCAATCTCTTTATCCTTTTCTGATAGGGCGCCCATGTCTTTATCGACAAAGTCAGTGTTATAGAAGTCCTGCCGCTTCCGACCTAAGAAAAACGTTTTATTAGAAAATATTTTGATCGCAACCGCTCTTCATAACCGACGTATCTCCATCAAGAATAATTGAATCGCGCGAGCTAAGTTAACATTAGATGGAACTACTGACCCCAAGCCTTGGCATCCGGCAAGTCGTCCTGATCTCCGCCATCTTCTAGATCCGAGTCCAGTTCTTTCTTTTTGATAAACCTAGCAACCATGTCGTTGACTTTTTCCAAGGAAAGTACTCCATTCTCGTCACCGGATTCCGAATCAGACTCTGTCGCGCTTAGGGCATAAACATGTTCTTCTTCGGAATCCGACTCTTTTTGATGTCCTGACAGCAGGATCCTGTCCTTTTTAGCGTAAAACTCGTCAATCTAATAAGAATAAAAGCAGATGATACCTAAGTGTAGTATAAAATCGTATCGTATACAACATGCACATAAACTTTTTCAAGTTTCCAATTGTGCACTTTTCACAGAAAGACTAAATCCGCGATTTGCGCAGAGATGCGTTAGGAAACATGTTTCTTTTTGCTCTTTTGAGTCGGATAAACAGTTATATTCTTACCCTTAGATGCCACTCGAAATTTATGCAATAAAGGAAACCATAACTTTTTTTATCTCTACATCGTTTTCGGTCCTCAATAAACTATTCTGGTGAGTCCTCAACGGCGTACCTCTACTTTCGCTTTAAAGTGAAAGTGTATATTGGAGATCCAGTTCCCTGTACCGTTACAGTCAATAAAACTAAATATAATACACCATCCATCCCCGACAATCCATAATCTGTTACCACTTGGCTCAAATAAATACCTGTTGAAACTTACAAAAATATGATATTACCTCGTCGCCATCCTGTTTAGAAACACTTCGGTTTTCTCCCACATAGAATTCCTCATCATCTGAGTTGATGATTGACTCATTCTTCAAGGACTTTTTAACACGAGTTTCAGCTGTAGGACGGCCTTTATTGTGCTGCTTCCTGCCCATCTGCAAAGACAACTCATTTATTCTCAGTTAAAACATTATTAGTTATTGGTCAATGGTTCCAAAATATAAATCTCAAGAAGCGTAGGTAACCATAGCATATATAATGTTCTGTTGCCTAGTCAAGCATTTCCACGTGCACTGAAATAGAGTTTTTTACTGCATTATACTACAAGAAATGGCTTGCGAAAGTCTGAATTCAGAAAGATCTACATAAATATGCTTTTTGTAAACCACAGTATAAGTCTACTTCTACGACACCCATAAATATACAAACACTAAAATTTGAAAACCTCTACACGTATACGTTTTTCCTGCATTTTATATGTGGTAGGGTATGTTACGTGGTAAACGTCATGCTCGAATACTTTCTAATATATTCCAACTAACATTGCTGCACTTTCCAGATTTTCCAAATTCTATGTGGATTTTGCGTTTCACAGAGATAACACGGGAACATATATAATACACCCAATGGAATGTTTCTAGTATCTAAAGCAAATAAATAATAAATCATAAATTAAAAAACCTGTGTTAGCCAAAAATCTGAAATCTATTCGAAAAGCTAGAGAGCGCTGTATAACATACAGACAACAATGTTAAAAGAAACAGGTTTGTTTTAATCAATGACTGAATCAGTTATAAGTATATGGGTGTCAAAAGGCTCATTCACAAAAAAGCAACGGCACTTTTAGAATTCTAAAAAACAATCTGCATATGGTCATTTTGCAGCAGCTGCACAGTTACTTTGAGAAATACACAATATGATATCCTAAAATGTAATGATTAGGGAATTCAAGGATTACCACATAGCTGCTACGATACTCTTAGAAATAATACGTAAATATCGGGCACTCCATTGTAACTCCATGAATAAATTTGTCTTCAAGATTAGAAGTTGAGGCCCGGTCTTGTTATTTCCTATTAGGTTATACTTTTGTGCACAGGGTTCTAAAATGTCATGTAGCATAGTGTACCGCATCATACAGATAATAAAAACTTCACAGGGGTCGAGTGCACGAGTGTGATAAATATATTCAATGAATTGATCTACGACTAAAGACGTTGAACAGCTTTCTGCAGCATATTCGAATTTTGTTTTTTTATAAAGTGTTTTTTGTTCCTCGGAATGTTCCTCGTTCAGTTCAGAAGCCATATAATATAGATACTGTTGGCTGTTTGTGAGCTGTAGTTAAGAAAATTACCCCGAAAGTGCTCAAGATTACATTCTGTAATAATGTGAAGCTCCTAGTAGTCCTATTAGAAATCGACAGCAGTGCCTCTGATACCCACAGTATTCTAAATGGATCTCCAAATACACGTGTAATGGTAGGCAGAAACGGACACACACGTAGCACACGTAGAGTTTAGAATACAAGAACGTTTATTTAATGCTTCTAAGGAGTGCACGTGCTTACATTCTGCATTATCCTGGTTCCGTCGGATACGAATTTATTTGTCAGACCCCTAAAATGTCGGACTGATCCAAATCAACAAAGGGTTCCCAACCTAAAGATATACTAGAGGTTTATTCATCTCAGTGCTATAAGTCTAGTGAAAAGGAATCTCAAGTAAGTTGATTTATCATGTTATTGGTACCTTTTAACTGCTGCTTCACTGGTCCAACAACAAACTACTAGCATGCCCGCTCATTACAGCGTTCGATATCTTACAGTTGTCATTCTAAATGTAGCCATGACCCTGCTTGAATGTAATGCGGGTTTGAGTCAAAACCGCATCTAGCCAAAACTAGATGAAGATGAACCTGGCTAGCGTAGCCGCTAAGCAATTTCCGTCATATGCAATACACAAAGTAGTTGGGGTTTTAGTGAAACGGGCCACGTTCAATGACTATATATTGACCGCACTGGTGGCATATGCATTATTTTCAGCTAGCGCAGTGCTGACGGAGAATTAATTAAATAACAAAGATAATCAGACTGAACGTCATCTATGTATCTATATTTAGCCTATTTGAATAGTATCTAAGCAGTGTGTGTAGAATGTCACTTACCCATTACTAAACCAATGTCCTTATAAATGATAGCATAATAAATGGTAAATGTTAGTACCTACGTAGATGGGCTTTTTCAATGTTCAGTCAGCAGTAGTAAAATACAGAAGACATCTACAAATGGCATTTTCCTTCTCGATACTTCGTGAGAAAATCAATCTATGTATTGAAATGTTATGTCATCACATACCAAGTGCCCCATGCTCTTGCTGTCGCAACACTTTTTCCTCATTCATTTTTTTAATTTTTCTTCATTCTTTATTCAAGTGTCCAAGCTTACTACTCGTCAGAAATGTGACATAGCCGGTAGGCTTGACGCATAGATCTATATAAAAAGCCGATTCAATAAATATATAAACAAGTTCCTGTGATAATTAAGAATGTGGATGACTTCCCTGTCGGATCGTACGCAAGTTAATGAGGAAAATAACAATTAGTTAAATTAAAAAATAGCTAAAAATTAATTCCACAATGTATTCACAGTATTAGCATTGCTGATAGCTTCACTAGGAAGGCCAAGTGGTCTATTCTGAAATGGGCAGTCGCGTTCCAGTGGACGAGGCGACCACAGCCACCGGGGTTCCGGACGCTGCCGAAGCAATGGATGTAGCTCGAGCTGAGCACGTCGTTGGTGCTCAACATCAAGGTGTATACCTAGCAATCAGACATTTCGACTAAAAATATATCTAGTCATCGGAAAAATATATCTAATCACTCTGAAAATTATGCGCAATTTTACTTGATTGGTAAAACTGGCATTTACCGATTCAGTTCCGAATTCCAATACGTTGGGCCAACGAAGGCGTTTTATACATAATTGTAGTTACGAATATTTGTAGACGTCGCTTGTAGATAACAATAAATCTAGTTAGAACATTTTGGTGTAGCGCCAAGTGTAATTAATTGCTAACTTTTCTATGCATTTATGTGTCTATTAAGCCAGTGAGTTGGAAAGCTTTATAAATCATTAGATAGTTTTTGTATTAAATGTTATACAGCGATTGTTGATACTAGACCTACATTATCTTCGTTTATTTCTATTGTGCTTGTCTAGATGTTGCCGAGACGACTGGCTATCAAGAGGAGGATGAGACTATGATTGGTGATGAAACTGAACTCCTCGAATCTGCTACTTATGACGCATCCGTTGAAACCGGCGCTAAGGGGCCCCCAAGCAAAAAGTGCTCAATCTCTTGTAGTTCTTCGTCCAAATTCACATGACAAACCAAGCGTGAATTATAGAACTAGACGCAAAGAGCATATTCGTTGGTTTCTCAGGTTATTCATCTAAAACGCAACTTTCCAAAGGATGTGACATTATTAGACTGACAAAGCGTCAAGGAGGCTTGGTACATTTTTCGCGCGTGAATCTTGATTATTTAAAAACGCTTCTTTCTTTGCACATGGAGTGCATTGTTCTAAAACCCGCTTGTTCTATTATTATTGTGCTATTTTATTTCCAGACCGATCCAGTGCGAATACTGCACACTACGCCTCTCTAACCGACAGAGTTACCTCAAACATCTTGGAAGGCGGCATCCCGAAAAGCAACTCGATCAACTCTGTAGTGCCGTGAAAAAGTGGTACAATTGTGAGGAATCCGGATGCAGTGTTAAAGTGCGAAGGTACTAAATTGTATAAAATTACCATCCATTACGTAGTAAGCATGCTAAACAGTCGTAATTATCTTACACCGTGTTTACGATATTTTCGATATTGACTTAAAGTGAACATTTCATTAAATTGAACGTTACCTATGAAGAAATGCAATGAAATGCGCAAGATAATATCAAATCAAGTGATCTCTCTTAGCTAAATTTATCATTTACCTATTACGAGAATTTCGTGTGGAATTTAATTAGGATTTGCGAAAATTTTATTTTTGTGTGATTGCAGTCGTGAAGAATTGCTTCACCATTTGGGGAAGGATCACGAGTGGGAGATAAAAGAAGTCACAGGAACATTTGACACTGAAGACGAGTTCGAAATCTTCTTCCAGCGAGTTCAGAAAGTTCGTTTTAACTTTTCATATCCATTCCCCGGGTGTAATTTCCCAAATAAAGCTGGGAATTTGCTAGTTCCGTACGGAGTCTATAAAACAATTCGATACTTTGATACCTACTCATGCGTTTATTTTGAGCAACTGATTCGTTACGTCGGCATTTGCGGTTTACTGCAAGAGTCGGGAAATCTACGATTTTAAAATCAAAAGCGTCCAAGGACACGAAATGCAAGAAAATTAATTGTCCATTTTATTCTAGTTCCCAAACGAAACAAAGGAATTACAGACATAGAGGGACGCAAACGGATAAATCTGTGAAATGTGTTTATATTATTTAAAGGCCTCATATATTTTGTTTGATCCAAAGTTGACGATTATCTGAATCGAACTGTGAGGCTTGTGGCAATATTACTTAATATGCATTTAGTTGTAATGAATGAGTTTGCATAAACTTACAGATGTACAAAACTCGATTCGTATCCCGGCATGGCAAGGTAAATGGCGTTAAACGATTTTATTGCAATCGAGAAGGGGCTGTGCGTGTCAAGCTGGAAGATCGTACAAGAAAGCATATCAAACGGGGCACTTCAAAAATTGGCACTTTCTGTACAGCTCACGCCATAGTCAGCTATCACACCAACGGTGGGTCTCCAATCACCGTCATGCTCACTGTTTTAACACAAGCGCATTTTGCAGGAAATATTTTGCTAAAAATGACAAAATAGACACGTAAAGCTAACTAACATTTTCGAAAATTAAGTTTCAACTTTATTTGCTGCGTTTAGGTTCGCTAACAAGTGTTGCAGCATGGGCAACATTAAACATTCATTAAACATCTCTTACACTGCTAGTATAGTAAACATAATGAAAAATACAAGAGAAATTGTCGCTAAAATTAGATAAGTTTTGATTTCCACAGAAATATTTTAAATTCATTTGCTGATCCATTTTGCACTAAATATTGTCCAAGTGAATATTTAATGTTAGATATTGGCTTTCATTTGGCGTTTGCAGGACAGGTAAGTATTATTGGATCTGTGACGCACTACAATCATCAACTAGAAGGGAAATATCTGCCATTGCTGGAGTCCGAAAAGAATTTTATACGCTACCATGCGCAAATGGGCATGAACTGCAGAGAAATCCTCGAAATTCTTCACAAAACCGTAAGTCACCTTAGTTGTCAACTCGAATTTCAAAATATCGTACCTATGTGCCTCTTATGAAACTCAAGTTGTCATCCGAGTACCACGAGGTGTATTATAATGGCCAGTGAAAGAACAGATACTGAGTCTATTCTATCGCACGGTCGCGGACAGGTTGGCGAATTGGACGAGGATGACCCGTTGCGCTACGTAGATTACAAAACAATCCGGAACACTCTTGAAAGAGGGAAAACTCTGGAACAGAATAGAGTAACAGAGTCGAGCAATGCCTCTGATCCGGGTAGTGTGCAGATGCTTGGCAAAATTAATAATTATCCACGAGAAAATTGTACGACGGAAGCAACACAGAAGAAGGCCCTTACTGAGTACGTATATAAAAAATATATTTTTTTATTCATTTTTTCTTAGTACACAACGCTAATTGGGCCTATTCAATATGTTTCAGTTGAGTTAAGGCGATCGCTGCGTTTAGATTTGCTAGAAAATGTTCATACAGAGTGTCTCACAAGCAAAGAAGATGCTAATGATTATTGAAACAGGTAACAATGACAATGAAAAATAATATTGCAACAGGAGGCAGCAGAGTATCCTAAATACCGAAAAATATTAGTTGCGATATTTTAATCTTTAAAAAATGGGGTTAAATATTGTTGGTCTATAAAAAGACAACCAAAGGGAACAAACTCCATCGACCACTGCCAAATAGTTGTAGTGTTAGATCAATAAACCTTTGCGACATTATGAAAGGTCCACAAATATCCATAAATTAGTTTTTACAAAAATTTGGTATTCAGGCAAGTGAAGATCCCGCCTTCATGATTATAATATTTGACATTTAAATTACAGAGAAAGAGTCTCAACAGCGTTCTCAGATATTGTGCTAGAGCACACAGCGGCCATCAACGGAGCGTTTGATATCATCCAGACCGATGCTCATCAGTGGGGAGTCAAGCGACCCGAAGGCAAGGTTGGTGGTCGTAAACCATGTAATTAATAAACTCTGAAGGTTATACTCTTGCTCTAAAGGGATATTTCCACTTGCACATGTCTTTCATTTTTTTTTAATTTTTCCAGGTTCGCCACCGGGTGCTCCGTGTTTCGGACGTGTGCCCCTCAGAAGTACGGATGGGAGCACAATGCAATCTTACATGCAAACTTTGCCAATGCTGCTCGCACCTGTTTAAGTGCAACTGCGGAGGTGCCACCAAAATCGGGAAAATGTGCAAACACATCCATGCAGTTGTCCAGTTCATTAGGGATTATGAAGCACAAAACAGCGATACCAAACGTGTAGTACACGAAGTGGGTATTGAACAGAGTATTGGTAAAAGAAGTCCAAATATATAGTTTACTGTATTTTGACATTTCCTTCCTTACCTTATCTTCCTTATCTTATTGTTAGCTTGGTAGCTTATTCATCAGTGGTGCGTTGCTAAACGCACGTCAATGGCGCGAAATAGTTATGCTAAGTGCGACTACACGTTTACACTACTGTCGTAGTAATAGAAAGACGCCTGCAAACGAAATGCATAGTGTAAAGAATGAGTTGCGACAGTGAATTTCAAAATGAAACTGTTACAGGCGATTAACTTGTTAGTAGCACAACGGCGATAAGTATTTATTTCTTCAGTTTCCCGTGATGTGTTTTATATTTTGCTAGAGTTATTTTGTTAGGCAAAATTGCAAGATATAAACTTTGAATAGGCCGAGTAGCCAGATGTCTCGCAATTCATTCGATTTTGCTCACCCCAGGTGATTGCTGAAGAATACCCAATGGCCCAAGAAGTGGAAGAGGAACATGGTCTTCTCGATTCATATATAGAAGGAGGTATAACGGTAAATGAAGCAGGAGCGATACTCAAACAAGAAGGAACGGTGGTTGAGGAAGTTTCGTACACTTTACAGGTTGGTGGGCATATTTATTGAGCATACATTACTGCCGTTTTAGATACACTAGACAGAATATATCCAACACAAACGTAAACTGGAAAAACGGAAAATGAATTAAAAGTGGAAATCGTCATAGAGAATGTATCATATCTGGCGGATGAACTACCATTACGATATCAAGACTGGGCTCCAAATCCCGGATGGGTTTTCCAGGAAATTTTTGAATATCCATTAAGGAGTGTGCTATCGGAGGCAGTAATTGGAGGGATACCACAACGCACTAAGAAAGGAGTACAGTGTACGACAAAGATACTACACCATCCCAGAAAGATACCGCAAACTAGCAAAAAAGTACCACATCGTTGTATGGGCGTACCATAATGCAATATAGTGGTACCATAAAGCTGCCACTATATACCTCTGTGATGTCGCAAATGCACTTCAAAGGTAGCTTAAAGGTTTCACGTAGGTTTTACGAAGGTTCACATAAGTACATTTGCTCAGAATAGTACACTCCCAAATATGAACATGGAAGATTGCATATATAAATCGCCCGGAACTTGGAATGGACACAAGAGTCTGGAATCGAAGAGACACTGGAAACCTGTCCTGGGCCGAAATTTCGAGATATTGGCCACAGACGTGTGTTCTTGTTGTCAGTCTTCCCTATGGTCGCGAAGTTTTGCTTAATGCACCCTTATCTTTCATATATGTTTCGCAAACTAACAAACCTACATGTCGAAGAGAAAAATTATAGATTATTATATGCTTGTAGATTCGACGTGTACGACTCAAACTGTTTTTGGAAATATTTATACGAGAATCTTTCTTCGTTCCAGACTGGGATAAACCAGGTTAGTGGTGTGAACGATGCTCAAGTTATGCCCGTCATTAAAGAATCCCATCAAATTGTGGACACAGCTATTGGAACTGTTGACCATGAAACTATGCAAGGAAGCGAAACTATATTTGAAACTTACGAGATAATACCAAATGGGTCAACAATCACCGTGGACAACCGGGCGGGGTCTGCAGTGATAAACAGTGCAACAGTTGTTATGACCGAGCAACGACTTAACCCTGAATACGAACATTTCCTCGAACAGATTACGAATGGCCACAATCAGCTTCACCAAGTTGCTAATCCCGAAAACATTCTACAGGCGAGCACTATTTTCCAGCAGCTCAAGGTATGTGCTACTTCGATGGGACAGTCTTGCTCGATATATTTTTGGACTTATAGCAAACAATTTTTGTTTACCAAAAAAATTAAAACGCTAGCTAAGCCTTGCAGGCAAGGAACCCAGTTTTTGTCATTCACCTTGAACAGATCGGCATGGCCACTTGGCACTGCCTTTCCCAACATGCCTGCCCGTCTTGAAGAAAATGTCTTAAAAATAGAATGACAACGTAGTTTTCTGGGTGCTCTCAGAGAATCAACAATGTATATATAAGATAGTGGTACCTTAAATGCATTTTACTAATATTGGATATGACAAATATTTTTGCTTGTGAGTACATTGGTAAATTGATCTAAATGAACAACAAATTTGTTTGGCGTTAAGTGAAACTATATTATATCTTTTGTTAAAATCTTTTAGATGCTCGTGATTGCTGCTGAAACGCCGAAAATCATTAAAGGCTGAGTTATCGAGAGTTGTGTTAATAACGTCTGTATCGATTTCGGAGCTTTATCATCGAAAAATGATGCCATTTCATTGTTGAACGTTCCAAAAGCAGTGCTTGTTTTATATATGCTAAGTACTAACAAAGTGAGCTGACGACAAAGATCGTGTACGAGAGATTTTCGCTAATCCTTGAAGTGGTTCACGATGGGACGACACAATACATTGAGCTTGTATAAATCATTATGAATATAGAATAAGAAAAAAGGAAGCAGGTGATATTATCTAGCCTAAACGACCTCTGTACACGTCTATATGCGGCGTATGTAATTTAATAAAGGCTATATTACCAATGCTATTTGTTTTTTTATTTGTGCACAGCCCAACGCACTGGCTCAATCTTAGATGTTTTTTGAGCTATACATGTTCGTAACTAAAGAAAAAAAAATGGTAAATGAGCAACTGGGTAATTATCCCTGGGAAGTAAAAAGACTTACGATGATCTTTCACTAAAGAAAGGTCTGACTTTATTGTTTTAATATTAAATGATATACACGAAGCTTTGTTGTATCTATACCGTACAATAAAGTTTACAATAATTTTTAAGACAGTTGAATGTCAATGAACAAAATTAAGACCATAGAATATTAAAAAAAATGGGCCAGTTAGAAATCACTCAATCGTTCTGACTTAAATTCTTCCTCAAAAATGCGCAGGAGCTTGCAACCAAAATCGATTATAGTATAGTAATGTCTACAAAATCACCTCAAACGTAAGATCAATGTTAAAAGTGAATATTTTTAGCAGCCAGCAATTCAATACTATAACCTGGAAGCAACGCTGCTTGTACTATCCTTGCGTGTATACCGAGCGTGCCAATTGGCTACCCGATGTGACCGTACGAAATAGATAACAGCTTATCAGAAATAATAAGGGAGAGTTTGCTACGCGCTTTGATGCCGTTTCAGTAAAGTCTAAGTATTAATCATATATAAAGTACTACTCATCGAAGTGGAATGTCTGCTACTAGCTTTCAATTTTGACCTATATACATATCGATAGATAGATTCAGTATGGCAAAACGAGGCCACATGCTGACCACACAGCGTGGTGTTAACGGTAAGTTGAAGAACAATCGGTAAAACTTACAATATGTTAATGAAATGACTAAACACTTTTTCAGCCCTTAATGGCGTCGATAAATTTTCTCATCGAAACCTTAAAGGAAATAAGGTAATAAAGGAAATATTCTTAGTCGTAATCAATAAGTTATCGTAATGATTACGTTTATTTTATGCTAAATGTATAGTTTACATTGCATCACAAATGGCTTTAAGATTGTGTGCGTTCTATTAAACTATCATTTAATAAGTAATGGTGGTCCCATTAGCACAATAATGTCGCAAACGTAGAAAGTACAGTCTGCTGTAATGTATACAATGCTTGCATATTTTTCTTCACATAGCCTGCTATCTTTCTTTCAGGCACTCGGAGGAGTTCCGCCTCCAGCTGTCCCGTTCACTTGAACTCTGTGCCCCGCCACAGATAGATAGATAGACCGACTGCCGATAGAAACCTTGCCCGTCACTACTTAATCGTCACAACACCAACAGCACAGTGCAAGACAGAGTGTACAGAGGCAGCAATTTTTCCAGAAACTATCTTCTTGCGGCCGGTTGTCATGTACGACCCTAAAATGTTTGAACAGAAAAATCGTATACATTGAGCATAACTATGTGATACCGCTTACCATTAGGTAGGTGAGACGGAGATTATTATTTGTCCTGTCAAAAAAAAGCACAGTCGGCGATCTCTAATCCTCTTAATCATCTTTGTAATGCAGATGTGTTTCGTATATCGTTGCCTGATACACATTTAATCAATAAAACTTTTATTGATTGTATAATTTTCCAGGTCAGCAGTTTGCTACCAAGTGGAACTTCTGGTAAAATGGCATTGACGCTTTAATTGAATAAAATTTATTGAATTATTTAAACACCCTTACATTAATGCAACGCTAGCTTTAATAAATCTAAAAAAGAGCCTATACCCTCTGAAGACCTAGTATGTGTAGTAAATAAAAACCTGTTAAAATGAATTGTGTGTTTTTGTGTCCACACATTTTTTTTGGTATAAACGTCAAATGGGAAAAACTTTTCAGCACCCATGGTAACTTCTTAATGTAAGATGTGTGTAGTTTAAATAGTATGTCCCCTGAAGGAATGAAGGACCTAATAGAACTAGACTGGATTACATTACTTATTTTAGGGTAGATACTAATTCTTCTGTATATTATGAATGTAAGAAACGGAAAACAGCCTAAGCTCAATATACAAGGGCTTGCAGTACACAAATACTATACACCATTAACACAGCAAATCAAGTTAACTTAAACTGAATCTTAAACTCTATGTAATGATAGCTCATACATAAAATTAGGGACAGAGAGCCCATGGCTCACGGTACAAAATCAATCATAGAAAGGAGGCAAAAGCAAGTATGCGCTACACATATTAGCCGGTCAGTAGAAATCGACTGTCATACTTCCTTGGGACTTGCGCAGCCGACTACGATATATATATTTATTAACTCTTAACCTGGTTACATGCCATTGTCGAAATTATGAAACTGGTAAATCTGCGATTTAGAGATTAACCTTTGCTGCTATTTAGAGTAAAAAATATAAAATCCTCACACCCATATACACACATATTTAGAGAAAGCCTTTATATCGTGCAATCCACTATGCCTGGTTACTTGAGCCTTTCATTGTGTTGTAAATTTATTAGATTTAAACATCTTTGTCAAAACAATCATATAAATGTTTATAGTCAGTAACTATAAGAAAACGATAAGGCTAATAGTTCAAACACAATAAAGGATACTTACACTGTTTGCGCAGGCATGGCCGGTGGAGCATAACCAGGCTGATATCCGGGCTGTGGTGGTGGATAATAGCCCAGTTGACCTGGGGGAAGGTGTCCTGGTTGGCTAAAGCCGGGTTGAGCCGGCGGGTAGTACCCGGGCTGAGCCGGATAGCTCATCTATAACAGTGATAACCGCAAAAGCAAAATGGTTAAACTAAACTTAGAAATAGCCTGTGTAAAATACTTCGGTATAAATATTCCACCGCTTGTCTTAATATATTAAATGCATTTTTATGTAACACAAGCATTGCGTTTTCTACGTGGACGCAGACTTACTAATTTAGCTTAATTTAAGGCCTGTGTAAATTAGCCGACAAACGACAATGTTGAAAGCATTTGTTTATCTAGCATATAATAATAATAGGAACAATTATAATATTAATACTTTTAATAAATAGTAATACTATCAGCCTGTATCTCTGTAAAGTACATGCTAAGAAACAAAAAAGTATAGTAAAATAGCTTTGTTAGTATGATTGATTATCTGGTGTAGGAGCAATTACTGAATAAATAATAAATCCGGATGATCTGACAGATCGATTTTCAATCACCTGTTCAAATAGAAAACAAACAGCCTAGAGTAGGAGGTGATGTGTGATTATAACAATTATGAGGACACATCAATGTTATATGGAGTCAGAGCTTTTCGGCAACTAACATCGCAAGAAACATGAGAAAGTTACAAAAAATACAAACTTGTTGTACTGGTTTTTTATCTCTAATAGTTATATAGTAGCACGAGCGTTCATCTCAATCACAATGTGTCAAAAAAGCTTTTTTGTGTTCACAACATTCCCATATCTCTGCACAAGCTTTATTCAAAGTAGAAATAGCTCACCGTCAAAAATACCATATTATAACTTTTCATTTAGTGTTAAGAGTGAAAATTGATTTGGTATTTTGTCATGTCACTTTTGAATAATTTTTCTAGGCATAGACCTGCCTATGTACGCGGTCATCGCTACGTACTTACAAATTGTAACCGCAACAAAAGAAACAAAATCTAATCAAGAACCACATGTCCAACATTTTATTCACAAAACCCTCAGTCATGTCCGTTTTTTTATGGATATTATAATCTGCAGACTGCATAAATAAGAGATACAATTTTTCAGATGTAATATTGTGCCGCTGGACTAACACAGGTACGAGTGAATGAACAGATGTGAACTAGGGCCGTACTGCAGAAACTCTGCTGATTCTAAAGGCTTTTTTTAGCGTTGGTTCAGCCATAATCAGTGCAGGAGGCAAACCATTTCAATGTGGCGGGAGCAATTGGTAGGGTTCTTGCGTAACAGATTCAAGTGGGTCAACTGACTCCGCTAGAATTTGGCCCATGTACTAATTGTGACAAAGTTAGTTTTGAAGAAATACTGGTTTAAACGATATCCAGCTCTGTATGGAAATACGACGCAAAGAAGAACATAAAGCTCCGGTGGCAACCACCAAAGTCTGTCGGTGATGGTACAAGAGCCAACACCGTAATCTCCATAACGGTACAAAATTCGAAAAAAAATGTCCAGTTTGTGCTAAAGACGTATGTAGTTTAAAATAAATTGTTGATATCAGGTCAGAACGTGAATATATATATGTTAGTCTGTTACGATTTGTTACGTATACTAAAGTATGTCCTATACATTAAAACGGGAAACGTCGATCTATGAGAGGTTGGCTGAAGAAGAAGAAAATCCCTTTCATGCTCGTTTCCAATGAAGCTTTCCGATTCTGTGAAAGAGTGGTAAACATAAACTGCCTGAAATTAGCGATAACTTGATTTAGCATAAATATTCTCAACATATTCGTCTATTTAGAGTGGTTAGTTTTCAAAGTACTATACCTTCCTATTGTAACTCACTACAAAAACCAACTGTTGATATTCAATGTAGATCTTATGTATCAATCTATGTGCGTAAACTAGAGTGAACGCTAAACGTCTCTCTGCAGACTTTTCTGGAGAGTAGAACTGCTGTATGTCGCCGCTGTTTTTGCGCTTTGATACCGCAAAAACTGTTCAACCTAGTCTTATCTGGCCGTAACATCTTGCGCTCCTATGTGCATTGCTTACGATATACATACACAGGCCGGACTGCGATTTTACTAGTTTATTGGCCTGTTACATATGAAATTGAACACAAAGGGCACGATGTTGCTCGGCAAACCGAGCATGGTGAATCAGGCCTCTAGAGGAAACTCAGACCAAGTAAACGGAAGCAGCCTAAACAACAGTAGACTATCTGGTAAGATACTCATCCACGACAATTTCTCCCTTTATCTGTTCAGGGGGAGAGCGAACTTCGTGAAATTATGAAAACCGTAAGTGGCTTAAATTTGAATCGCATTCGTGCAAATCGACTAGCAATGCTCCCCTCTGGGCAATAGCAGCCTTCCAGTTTGTAATCAGCAGTCGTGTCATCATACATGTCGTATGCAGAAATCGTACAACAAGAGCAACTACAGTCTGTTGTGTCTGGTGACACGTAGTACCCTGTTATACTTTTACCGTATTATTTACTTCGTTTGAAGCCAGGTTTCAGTTAGTAGGAGAATAACAAATCGGTATGTTTTGTATCTGGATCACCTCGTATCTTTTTTGAAATTCATGATATATTTAATTGCCTAGAAAAAATTATGCAGTATACGATGATCATTGTCTTTATCAATCCGGGCCGAGCTGTTCGTCGCTGATCTAAATAAGACGTTATAGGCATTACAAATAGGGCCAGGTGGCCGACAACAATTCTGGTATGCACCATTTATGTTCGGTCGCTCCGGTTATTTGGCTCCGATTACGGTGGCTACCTCTATTAATGCTGCGACTATTGCGAGTCAACGAAGTCTATTGCGAAGACTATCGCGAAGTCGAGATATGACCAACGGGAAGCCGCCAGCCGGCTATCCGCTATGCGTGGGATGTCGCCAAAATACCAAAATAACGAGCCCAAACATCCAGAAACGCTTGAGTTGTCGTAGCATTTACACCACTATAGGTTAACGAGCCAACGTACTTGGAATGTAGAAGACTATCAACTTGACACATTTAATCAATATCGTGTTTTATTTACGCGTATTAAAACTGACGAAAAACAAGCTAAACAACATTTGTGTATGTCCTAGAGTATTGCCGATTCCATGTGTACTTTATAAAATCTAATCAACCCTAAAACGTTGTTATTTTTTCGACAATATTGCATGTCCAGGTAAATTAAATGTTAATATAATTAATGTTAATACATTTTAATGTTAAAAAATGTTAATAAAACGTTAATAAATTTTGATGCCAGAAAAATAAAAGCAACTGTAAGGGGTACTTTAAAATTATGATACAACCGTAGTAGCAGCAAATGTACTGAAAACTAGATTTTTCATTTCGTAGATCAGATTGGTTCTTGAGAAAACTACGTTTACACATGCATAGGCGAGATCTAATTTTTTAAATAAATCTCAAAAGTTTTTTCAATTTCTAGCATCAAAGTGATTTTAGGCCATGTACTTATAGCCCGACAGCTCCCTTTGAAGTACGCGGGGTAGTCAGAGTCAGTACAGAGTCAGGGGATGTAGAAAATAGATACTAACTAGATGTATTAAGGTTATATGTATCTAACATATTGGCTCGCCATATGCAACGTTTGGCAAAAAATTGTCGGAGACAACGGCGACGGGGAGGGAACGTATAACCTATAGTTAGCCATATTATACTGAAAAAGGCCAAAGAGTCACGTGCCAGTTTCTGCGCTACAAATGGATTGAGACGGAAAATGAGAACGGCCCAATAGCATTTTGTTCAGCGCCTATTAGATACATAGTTAAACGATCTCTGATAGCATAAATAACAACGTCAGTCTGTGGCACTATTCAATTACATTTAGTTTAATTTGTATATGCTTGGTACTATCATTCAAGTATATTCACATTTGTTAATATCGTGCACATTCATATAAAGACGATGTCGGTAATAAAAAATGCCTTCATTCTGAGGTGACGCTTTAGAAAAATTGTCACTTTAAAGTCTTACCGTGTAACCGACGTATATTATGTCGCCGAGCACAGACACTCCGTTGTCTATGCAGTTCACGTTGTCCTTTCCAACGGGAAACTCCCACAGGCTTCCGCTCTTAGCACTGCCTGGATAGGACCTGTTGTTGCGTTGTGTTGACTAAGTCAGCGGGCGGCGTACGCGATTTACGACTAAGAG
The DNA here is from genome assembly GCA_002081605.1 of Tropilaelaps mercedesae. Classification (NCBI taxonomy): domain Eukaryota; kingdom Metazoa; phylum Arthropoda; class Arachnida; order Mesostigmata; family Laelapidae; genus Tropilaelaps; species Tropilaelaps mercedesae. The sequence continues at coordinate 27,295 of MNPL01001325.1, forward strand.
CAGTAAGTGAGACTATGTACCCTCAGTCTCTCCTGTAGCTCGCCTGTATTAACCTGTGTGGTTGTGGCGGCTCTTTTGTCAATTGCTCCCCAATGACAGTGACTCTACTCTGGCAAATGCTGTAATAGCGGAATAAAAGCAAGCACAAAACTGACTATAATTTTCGTTAACGTAGAACACAAAGAGATACAGACACACAGAGATACACACACAGGTTGTCAGACTGTTTACGTGGTCTCACGATAGCGGCAAGGTAGAACCGGTGTCGGTGTCGACAGATTTGGACCGACGTCGAGCTTAGAAACTTGATGTATCCATGTGCGCCTTGGGAAAGTAGGAGATATGTAGGTGCACGAGCTCAATCCCGCTTTTGCATATATATGTTTATGGGGTCCGTTTTATGTAAAGCAAAAAGCGATAGCGCGAAGGCTAAATATTAACCGATGGTCAGCCCTAAAATATTAGACTCTGGGCCTGCCTTTGGCAGTGCCACACTTTTGTGGGACGAAAAACGAAATACCAATTGAATAACTACTATGCGACGATCTGACGCTCTGCTGAATAGATGGATTGAACAGGGCGTCACGTTTTTGTCGTCGGAATGGGGAAGGGGAACGAATAAATATAGAACCTTGCCTTAGGTAGATGGCTTTGGCATTATAAGTTCTCGAGTCGCTGTTATAGCTGCGACCGAGCTGCTCCAGCGAATGGTAAACAGTAATAAGTGATCGCACGTCACGTAAAACTATCCCGTAGATATAGCATGCTAGAATAATTTCTTGCATACTTCGCATTGACGCATAACACTCCGGCCGCCAACGTGCAAATTTAAAATAGTTATACTTCCATACAAAATTGTCGAACAAAAATTTTACTGCGTATTTCGTGAAATTGATTTTTTAACTGCTCAATGACAAGGAGCAACTTACCGCAGAATAGCCTAAAATTACCAGAAACTCTGCGCGAGGAATTATCCGCGTCGGGCTTGAAAGAGAAATTAACACTACAGTGGTCTTGTCTGACTACATATTCTCGACAATTATGATAATTCATCAGCCAAACTCAGCTTGCTGGGAAATTATAGAATACATAGCTAAAAAAACAAAAACACTTTATTGCCAAATCTAATTACATGACAAGGTGAGCTATACCGTTTAGAAAACAACCGGTAAATACCAAATCCGCCAGAAAGTCACCCTGTACCTTCCATATAATGTCGTATCTGCCCAAAAAATCACTGTAAATGGATATTACACGGGCAAATCATATTGCTCAGTGGTGCCCGCTAAGGAAGCAATGTGATAACATACCTGGCAGGCTGGCCGTTTATCTTGTTAAGCATTTCACTAACAAATACCTAGAATCAACCTTTATTGTAACTCACTGTATTATCTGGATAAATCTACATTTTGTTTCTGCTGCTTGCGTATAGAGGCAGGGTTATTCGAATCAATTTTAAAAATGCTTTAATTGCATATGGATTGGAGCTTTTTACAAACATTTTGGTTTGCTTATTGGATTTGTACATTCGCCGTCCATGATGTCTCGCAGGCATAAACTTGGCACGAAGGGTTAAACTACAAGTAAATGAAATTTCACTGCAAGGAGTACGTTTTCCTGCGAGTAGACTATTGTATACGAACATAAGCATTCAGCCTTTGATAAAGATAACGGTAATAACTTAAATGACTCAAGTTAGTGCATTCCCTAAGACTTGAACACGGCGCATACAGCTTTTTCTCTGTCCGCAAATGAAATAAACACAGTGTATAAGTGAGTCTAGTATACTTGACAAAATTTTAACTGTCTTGCCTTTGCTAAAACAATTCCAGCTCGATCATGACGCACGCACGGGCAGTGTTCAACGAACATTTCTCATCATTCTGCACTAGCTTTTGGTTACAAACGGGGACTGGTGGCTTCCACAGTGCAGCAGAACAAGCAAAACGGTCTTTCTGCATAAGAGTGCCCTTCCTCATTCAGCTGTCCAATTCAGTAAACTGCCGGCTGTGTACTAGCGGAGTCGTGCCCGACGCCCTATACTGTTGGAACAAAAGTTGCGCATATTGCAACTAGGAGTCGTTGTCATTGTGGCCTGAAGACAAAACAGGATTGACCAAGGAAGGAAATTTGGGCATGTTCTTACTTGATCGGCTGTTTCCCCCAAGATAAAAATATGCAATTTAATCTTTTCTATTCAGCGGTTGATTATATTTTTCTAAATTGATTGAACTCTGCACTCCGATTAGCAGTTGGATAGCTCCACGACGAGATTCCTTAGTACGACCTACGCAGTGATTAAATTTTAGGAAGCTTTGTTGCTGATTCTGCATTGTTGATTATTCGTAACCTCTGACTTTGTTTTAATATTTTATAAGAAGAGTCAAGTTTTCATTGTAAATTGATTGATTTACTCCATTGTATGGATGATGCACATAATTTTTTATTTGTTTGTGTACAACCTTCTTTGTGTACATTGTTCGCGCATTGACTGTACGGTGTTCATTGTCCATTTTATGCGACTGGTGCTTGGTGGCCATAAAATAACTTTTTATTAGCAGCTTTTTTTCTTTTCTTCCGTTGAGAATTTGACGCGTACCAATAGCTAAATAATATGGATGTTGTTTCAAAAGATACTAAGAACTAGCTATTAGTCCGAGCATATTGTTAAAACAAATGTAGAGTAAAAAACTAAATTTTTAAATATTTATACTTAATTAAATATTAATCATAATGATAGCAAAACTTTTCCTAGTAAGCTAAAATGCAACCTCTCGTGTCCAGCATTACGATAGCAGAAGTCAATAGATTGTTGACTTCGTTACAAGAGACGCACACGTGTCGTAAATAGCTTCAAGACACAATAAGTCACTGTATTACAACATCATTTTTTTTTATGGTGTGATTAAGAGGAGTATGATGACAAGCTTATGGACAACAACTCTTTGATTGTTATACGCATATTCGCTCGGAGAAATAAAAAAAACTTTGCAAGGCTCAGATAAATGTCGGTGCGTGTTGTACACGAGAAGCTCTTTAATACCAGTAACCACGATATTTTGAATCTAACCGGCAATTATTTCACATTTGAATGCTACTTTGCTTTGCATTTTTTTAGGGTGATTATGAGCTGATATAAAGTTTACGGTACGACTTCCTTATTCGGATGTGATAAAAAATATTTACTGCCAAGTACTATGTGGCATAGCGTGTAATTATCAATACGAGATTCTCCTCGTAAATTTGCATGTATGTGAACAGCTGTGTAGTGTTCTTCAGAGCAGCATCAGAAGTCTTGAAGGTCTTTCGATATTTTGAATTACAAATAGGCAGCACTCTAATGCAATACCACGAAAATGTCGTTAGTTTAGCTATGCAGAGCATTTGGCTGCATTTGTGTCGAAGCTAAATGTAGCTCCGCAGCATCCGGACTCGTAAAAACCTAAATGTAAAGAATGTTATAATATGTTCACAAAAATGCTGGAAAAGTTGTCTACGAATAATTGAGTGGACGCAGCAGTCCTTCGAAATAATGTCTTTCGGAAGCTGCGCAGTGAAAAGTGGTGAATAAACAACATTAAAATGAAAAGGAACCAAATGACTCAAACGTGAAAATAATTAAACCTGTCTGAATCCGTTGATGTTTACTTCATAGTATCAGAGTGTCAATACTCCTTCTATGCAAATATCAAACTTAGCGATGCTGTGGAAGTGGACTCACGTCGCTTCTTACTAGCGGTCTTCGTTTTAGTTTTTAAGACACATCGTTCAGCTCTCCTCCACGAATATGCGTTTAGCCGTCTACTAAACGCTTCCGTGAGGAGCATTTACATTGCGCCGAATTTTGAGTTTAAAAAAATCTAACAGTTAGGCGACGACCTAACACCAACCGCAAAGATCAAAGCGACTATTATACGTTTTGCGACAAGAATTTAGTAAGGTTTTTATGATTTATTAAGAAGTCGAATATTAGAGTTTTATCGATAACATGCGTTCTAATTCTCGCACGCATAATCAGGTGATCCAGTAATCTTCAAATAGGGATGTTTTCAACTTTAACAGTCCATCGCAAGATTGAACTTGACCATTTTTCTCAACCGTTTCAGTTTAACAATTTAAGAAACGAAAACAGACGCGAGCGAAGTCAGAAGAAATAGTTTTCGGATAGTGGGGTATACGTTATATCTTGTAAGCGCGTCAGAGCATAGTTTACCGCAACTTTATTTGGAACTAAGCGTTTTTCAGTATAATATTTTTATAATATTTTTCAATATATTCTTTAGTACTATATCTTGCCTCCGTGTGTGAATTTCGTTTCTATGTTCCTTTAGAAAACGCTTTTCAAGTCAAATTTTTGTTCACAAGTGTATTATTGATTGTCATTGAATGCAAAAATGTGCCCAATTTCATAGCCCAACGGGATCTAGCTGAAAACTGATATACTTGGCTTTGATAAACGAATGAGCGAACGTATTGAATAGAAGCACGTAATAAAGTCGAAAGCTTTACAATCACTAGCAAACATTCCACTCCTTTCACTCTCGATTACAGTGCGATAATGTATAATATATGACTACCAATTGGCAGCCTAGTAGTAAGTACCATATCGCACTGATTAGCGTTTAACGTATAGTGTTTAGCGTATTTCTGTGGAAAATAAATACTCCAAACGAATCTAGATTGAACATTTCATCATTTTATACAGCACCTGGTCTGCTCTAATCTATTCTTTGTCATTGAGTTCAATTTCGCCCTTTTCAAAATCATCGACTTTTAACGTAGATTAATTATGTCAAGCGTGAGCACTCCTCCTGCCTGTTAAGAAATACAAGACCTACTGCTCATCAAATTTATCCATACGGTAACAGATTGCATGACGGAATTGACTAGACACATGTCGCTATTCGAGCTCAATGGCTTGGTGCAGTCGCGTGCGTTTGGTATCGGAGGAGACACGTAGGTACATTAGTTAGATCCCCATCGTTGCACATTTACATTCATGACATCCTTCTTACATAGTAATACAAGTCATATCATCAACGTTAAATGTTAGCTGATAGTCAGTACTAAAAATGAATGTAAGTCGTCAAATTGTGCCTGATGCTCTCCAACATCGGGTGAACCATGCGTGAGTCCCACACAACATTTTACCATAGGTGCTTTATCTGCGAAGAACGTCCCCAATTATTGGAGGTTCCTGTCATCCAGCTCCGTACGTTTTCTTATTGTAATAACAGATGCTTACAATTGTAAACATATATAAGAACTTAGTCAATAATGTCATTTATATTAATGTACTGTACAAAGAAGTTACTCCCCCTAGTGGAGGTAGTATAGCTTTTTTGAGTAATTTGGTTGTAACGAGGAATCACGATATATATACAATTATAAGCAAGTGCATTTGTTGTCTCTACTATTGAAATCTGTTGAAAATACGAGCCCGAATCTGCATTAGGACGATGCATATTCGGCTGATGCGGGTGCGATAAAATCGAACTCGGCGGCTTAGTGCATTCGAGTGCGCATTGCGACAAAAGGAGGCGCGTCGTTTATGAGGATCTTGAGTAATTTAAAAAGCGCTAGTGTGGACGTTAAATGTTGGCTGATGCCGGCCCTAAAATATCTTTTGATGCAAGTATGATAAACCGGACCCTGGTCTCACTAAGGTTGAATATACTAGACGATACATCAAGATAATTTAATAAACAATAGAAGTCTCGTGTGCTGATTAGAATAGCTATACACCATTAAACACTATCATATCTATTATACAATATATTTGGGAAAAGATCGCTACTCCTGATAGAGTTACACAACCTGAACATGAAAAATAATGCTGTTAAATGAAACGGTCTTTGAAAGGTTTTTGTATCGAACACGATCATTCGGCCGCAAAGGAACGGATCTCGCCGCGGCCTGCGACACAAAGCTACGGTAAACCTTGATTGAGCCGTGAATAGATTTATTTGCATCAAATTTTTTTTTCTAAAAATCAGCCACAAAAGTGACAAAGATTACAAACAAAGGTAATTGGTCGAATATTTTTAGTAGGACGGCCATGTTAACCGAAACGAAAAAGAATCGATTTTGACTTGTACACGCGCGAATGAATCAAAAAGCGGCTATTTTATTGGACTCGAGGCTTTATCCGAGCTGGAGGTTTTTTATGCTTCTGTGTCGCATCTTCTTTAATTTTTAGTTTTCTTTTATGATAATGCCTACACTGGCGTATTAATCATTGCCAATGATAATTGACTCATGGATACAAATAGCAGTTTTGATGAAACCCGTGACTTTGGCGATTTCATGCAAAATCCTTTTCAGCGTCATCGCAAATCATCCTTGCATCAGTCAGTTTAAGGGTGAAAACGCCGGCGAACCAGCTTCTCCGATCGCTAAGATTTGCAGCAGATTACAACTATATATCCTAAATTGTCTAGCTGCTTTTATAAAAGTAATACATTCCGGCTAACTATCATTAAGTGGTTTGTCAGCTTCCCTTTGCTACGTTTGCGTTACATAATAATGAATGTTGTGCTCCCTATTTATGTGAGGATGCAACTTTTCGTTGTGAACTCACTGCGTTTCCGGGAACCATAATATTAGGGTGATATTAGTACTATGTGCTCGATTATTTTAATTGCATTCGAATGACTTGCATTTTCTTTGGAACTGCTTCGACAAACTTCTCAGAAATTTAATATTAACTAAACTTAATTATAACTTTCTTTCTATTGTAAGATTTCGCATAACAGGCCCTTAATCGACTGTTTGACTATCATGCTCGTCATAATCTTTCTTTATCTGTGAGATTTACCAAAGAGTTTTAAGTACTTTAATAAATTTTGTTTGTAGGACTGTTTGAAACGCAAGCTTACAGGGTAGTCAAAATTACGGCAGAGATAACCGCAGTTCTCGTTTGCTACGAGGTTACCGCATCACGGGAGCTGCCCCAGATATTTTTCAGGAGATGAATATTCCGCTAACGAAAAAAGATCTTGGTAAGTATACGCCATTTCTGCGACAGAACATGGTTAAGGGTGCGTTTAGTCAAGGCATTTTTAGGCTAACTCACTACTAATTAATTGCAATTCGTGTTCAACCACGGATAGCATTTTGGCAATTACATTGTTGACGTTCATCGTGGTCATAAGTAGAAATTCCAGTCTAGAAGGTTACATGGACAAACAAGACAAACTTCTTTGCTTACACTATGTCGTCCTTTTGGGTCTTGGCCTACAGCAGTCCCGCGGGCTGGAACCTGACATTACTCAACGTAAACTAAATACGATCCAGGACGTGCGTTGTTACATGGGAATTACCCTAAATGAGCAACCTATCGAGAGACACGACTATCTGTCACGGAAACAGGGTTATTCAAGCAGGATAAGGAATAGAAGATATTTTTGAAAAAAAAGAAGCTATTTTTCAATACAGCATTATATTCGTGTGTATATTTGCTTCTAATATGCAGTGCTAATATGTTTCGGATTACACTGATGTATTCAGAATAATTATGTGCAAGTCCGTCGATGCCCTATCGACAAGATTCGATACCAAAAGCTACCTTTGGACTACGAGCATGCTTGCCACAAGAGGTGTCTCGAATCGTGCTCAAAATGTCATTCGTCACAGCTAAGCTAATGTGTGGCTACAAAGTGCGCATCGTGTGTCGTGGCTGAAAAGAGAACGTCTGTTTGAAAAGAGCCGATTAAAAAGGCAACACTAGACTTACGTGTGTCATATGGTAAACTGCGCCGACCGTGAAGACATCCTCCAATTTAGGATAATATCTAACCAACTTAAGGACGATGAATTCACATCTAAGCTTCTAAAATTATATCAACGAACATAAAATCTGCGTTAAAATGGTACAGTTAGAAGTTTTGTGCGGTCACGACGTGTGAATTCTCTAGTTTAACAAAACGAATAAAGACGGCTTTTTAAACCAAAAGCAAGCATTAAATATTAACATAAGCATATATATCTATTAAGACGTTAGATATATTAGGAAAATAGATACGACTGTGGCAAGTCTATCATTGAGGCACGTCGACAGCTAAAATAATGAAAGTAAAAACACATACATATTATAAGTCTATTTTGGAATTTCTAATTTTTTCAAACGGCAGTAACGTTGCTATCTGTAAACTATTTAAGCACACATGTTGATGTCGGATGACGTTATTTATTCTTCTATTGACGTAATATATATATATATATATATATATATATGTATATATATATATAAGCACCCAATGATTTCATCCTTAGTTAACTTCGTTACCAGTATTTATCCTGCACACGATCATTAATTTTCCTATGACTAAGCGAACCAGATCGTTCAACGAATCATATACACGCATAAAATATGCATAAAACGACCGAATTCGCTAATTGAAACGGATTGTCTATTTATTATCATTACTTGCCACCCTTTACCCTTAAACATAGGATCATGTTCTTGCATGAGCTTCCTTGGAGTCAACATATATTATAGCAATGGTCGACGGTAGCGTGTTCATGGTAAGATTTTTAAAGGAGCTTTATTGATAACTGAATGCTGAATTTTGATACAAATATGTTTTAGCCTGTTGCTTGTACTGCATTTATTGCCTTCATTGCCCGAGAGTCAGTATTGGCCAACTTTGAAATGGCGAGAGAGCAGTTAACTTGCTTATGTAGGGGGATGACACGGGACAGTTCAAATATGGGAAACCATACCGAGAGGTTCAAGACATAAGTGAGAAGGCCATCTGTCAGCGGTGCAAATTTTCGAAGTACACATAATGAAATTTGACCCAACCTGATGTAGGTGAATTTAGGGCTTTCAGCAATAACCTGCACTCCGCGAAGTTGGCTGGGTAAAGAGCATTTGCATAATGAGCTCCTATAGCCAAATAAAAAACATTAAGGGATTCAAGAACAAAAGTACGCAAACTACAGAAAGTATTTTCGGTGGAAGTACAGAAATATTAATTTCATTCATTCTTCCTCAAATGACAGTTTCATCGGTATACAGAGAAAATAATACATTTCGTCATACCTGGTATTGGTCGAACCGATATTGGCAAATCGTGAATAAAAATGCAAATTGCTTTTGAACGGAGTGAACCTTAAAGGTCCGAAGAATCTAACGAAACATCGAGCGTTGAAGCTTAGTATGATAAGACTACACGAAATTAAGCTTACTTATCTAACTGAAAGCTTCACCTTTTTCGTACTGAAGCCTGAAGCTCCAACTGCTAGCTCAAACCGTATCTCCATCGTGGTTATCTCAGGGAATCGCTAACTGAGCCCGAATTTTTTCCGAAAGCGTGCATCTTTAAACATCATATGCAATGGACCGGCATCCAAAATAGTCTAGGGGGTCAGTCAGAACTACAAAGCGTACTTATTCATTTTTGTTGGAAGAGCATCTCGACATCGTTTTAACGGCCATGATGTTCAATCAAGAGTAGAAATGAAACGCAGGTGGGAGGACTACTAATACGTACCACTGATATGCATCAAGTGTATTATGATTAGTAAGGTCACCTTAAATTGCCAAACGACCATTGTAAATTTTTCACTCCGATTTCAGTATTTTACATCTCATATGTGGCTACTTTCTACATCGCATTTCCCTTCCTACTCAATGCTGCATGCACTCATGGTGAATTATTTTAGCATTAAGAGACTAGGTGTACTTCTAACAGTCAGGAGCTCTATTCATTCATGTATATATATATATATATATATATATATGCCAACGTATACCCATACGGTCACGTATATTTCACGTAGAGAGAGACATATCTGATATAGCTATGCAACTAAGAACACAGTATCATCATGCGCACTAATTATATTCCCCGATCGAGACCTAACTACGAATAAACAAAATCGTATCTATTGCAGGAGGCAACATAGGGGACACCGTAATGCCAAAAATTAACATCTGATTACATTTTTGTGTCTGCAATATAAATATTAAAAACTAATATTATATTATTAATATTGGGTGCTGTTGCCTATTCGGAAAAAACCGTGCGTCGCTGGCGTCAATGTTTCCGTAATGCAAACGAAAAAGCATTGCCCTGAGGGTCACAATTCAGTGTCCTAAAGTTTCGAATGGATTATAAGAAGAACGGTGTTTAAGCGTCCTAAAGTTTGTGTTTCATTATTCCGACAGGCTAATTTGTGATTCCTTACATTTCCTGTCGGACAATAGTGACCGCATAACTAAAAGTGAATAAAAATTTTGCAAAAATGATTTTTCACAAACCAATCTCAGGCCAATTGGAAACGCCTATGTCGTACTCTCAGTCCAGCCTGCGCTAACAGTAAATGAAAAACTTGCCCAACACAAGTTACGCATATGCCGTTGCGATCGGTTAGACATAAGAAGGCTTCTAGCGGCCACCAAAAAGGTAGACAGCAAAATGCATAATCGAAAAAAGAGCATCAATTTCAAAGGTAGTGCTGATGGAAACGGCGATGATGGAACCTGCAATATTTATCATGTGTTAGTGCAAAAAATTGGGCAACAGACACCAATTTGTTAGGCCAAAACTCAGTAACAAGACAATATTTTAGGCACGTTAATATAATTAACTGAATGGATAAAAATAAGGTATTGATGAATGTGAAGCTAAGTTTACATCGTTTCATCGCCTTCAACTTCCAGACGCTCAAAACGCTTCGTCTTCCTTGAGGTCAGCTTAATTATTCGCAAATTACGTTTGTATACTCTTACAGGACCACTGCCCTTAATCTCCGCCGTTTGAACGTAATGAAGAGGTACCTGGATAAGCACTTGTCTTGTAAAGTTACAGGTAGTGCCGAAGTTCCACTTGAATAGGAGACAGGTCACGTCAGCAAGCCGGTCATCAGCAAGACCAATGAATGACTTCGTTATGAACGGTTATATTTAGCTAGATCAACTAAGGTAATGAGAAATTAACTGACTTATAAGGTGGAATAATCGGGATATATGTAACAGTATTTTTTTTTACTGCAACCGGCGCGCGTCAACATACTCATAATCCGAGTACACTCTAACGGCGTGTCCTCACTAGAAAGAAGACAACTATTACACACTTTTTGTTTGTACCGTTTATAGGACCATTGAGCCAATTAATTAAAACCGATCATCAATGAAAACAATCCCCGTCGGTTACACAACGTGCACTTTAAAATTTATCAGGCATAAATTTCAATATCATCTAGAAAACCTGAGCACGATGCATAGTCAGGCATAGTTCATGTTGGTAAGGGCCGACTCCTTATACCAACACCATTTACGGCGTGTAGTCATTCTGCACTAAAAAAATTATATAAAATAAAGGTCACGAAGGTTGCATTCATTCATAGCAGCAATAATTTATTTACGCTTGTCAATTGATGGTACATGAATAGTTTGAAATGTCGATTTTTGGGTTGAGCGGCGAATTGCAAACAGCAAAATGCTATCAGTCCTTCTCAAGACGACAAATTGGATTGTTGTACACCATCTCTAAATCGACCTTGTGTCCTACAAGGTCGCGAATGTTATCAATGCCAAATTTGATCATTGTCGGCCGCTCCAACGACAAGCCCCATGCGATCACCTAATTGAACAGTTGAACGCGACGTTTGTAGACAGTGTTGATAGTTATAGATACAACAGGGGGACCAAGTGTGTCATATTAGGAATTTATGAAATAGTATAGAGCTTAGAGCATTGATTTTACAAATATCATTATAGAGATTCGTCTTTGTTTGGTCATAATCCCAATACAATTATCTTTTACCTGAACATCATCTGGCAGACCCATGGGTAGCAGCATCTCAGGACGAAACATTCCGCTGTTGCCTACCTCAACCCATTTCTTCAGACCCTTGTGATACGAGAATATCTCCATTGATGGCTCAGTGTAGGGATTGTAAGCTGGCTTAAACCTAAGTTTTTCAATCCCTATATGGAAAACACAATAATAGCAAAATAAGGTGCTTGACTAGCAAGTTCACTACTAAATAATTTGGTCGTTGTTCTAACATTACGAATTTTAAAAGACGTGAGAAATTCCAAATTTCTCACTTCGCAACATCATATTTTGAGGTTTCATTGGTGACTTTTAGTCGATAAACCCCAAATTTGGCCAGTCACGCGGCAGTCGCGAGGCCCTAACGAGAAAGCGCACGTATGTGCTCAGCTTTGTGGTTTATATGGATCATATAGAGTTAGTGCTGCTAGCTACACAACAGCAGAAAGGCATATGAGGTGCACGAAAACAATGCTTTTTTATTTCAGTATAGCACAAGTACCTAGTTTATCGAAGAAGGTCTTAATGACTCCCATTAGGTTCCCGAGGTTAAGATTTCTATCGGCCACGACACCTTCGATCTGATGAAACTCTGCTAGATGCGTCGCATCCAACGTCTCATTTCGAAACACACGGTCAATGCTGAAGTATTTCGCTGGCTGCAATATATTAACAATACAACCAACATGTTCGTAAGTGATGTAGTGGTCATGCGTAGTGGACTGGAACGCTGTTTACCACGATGCTTGGTATACATCATCATGTAACGAACAAGATTTAACCTTCAGATTCGAACCCGGGCCTTAATAGGTGTGATTTTCTGGCGCTGCCTCTGCATAGTTTCTCTAGATAGGTGGCAAGTCGACAGAAAACGTGCGATCGATATTATGTTGTCGATTAAACGGTAATAAATATTTATTAAGGCATTAAACGTAACAATAATCCAACAAATTGATTGTAGCAGAGTGTGCAAGCCGCTGACCTAACGATTTTAACTCCGCGCCTTAAAAACCCGAATGACTAATATCTTGGAATTGAAGGTGTACTCAGTATCAACACGTAATATAACTGCATCTGAAGAAATTTACTCTTTCTACCCGTAACAACTCAAATCACTTATCACTATGTGCTGGTGTTACACGCCTAAGGGAAGTGGCGCTGTAAGGTTTTAGCTTTAGAAAAAGAATTCATTAAAAAAAGTGTGTAAGCTCTTGATACAATTATGTTAAATAGCCACCGGCATCGTAAATGCGAGGTTAATAACTACTTAAAACGCGATATACTTTAAAGCCCTCCTGGGCTAGTTTGTACAGCATTCTTGCGGAAACGGCGGTTGTGTGCGTTCTCAACAGGTTTTTTTGAGCTTCACTTGACTGCCAGTCGTAGTTGTAGCCAATGGATCCGTAGCCGCCAGAAGTGTGCGTTTTGCGAACAATCTCGGCATATTCCTTAGGGAAGTTCGAGCTTAGCTGTGGATCTGCCAACAAGAAAGAGGGCAGTAAGCCGGCAAATAAAAATTTGCCTGGATCGTATCTCACTAAGAATGCTGTTAGCAATGCTACCCTAAGCATTGCTACAAACTGCCGATCGTCCTGATGACCTCAATACTGGTTATCGTAACAAATCAACCGTTAGAATGTTTGAATTGCGAAACACTTTACACTAGTACATCTTCTACCTTATATACGCAAACGTGATTTCTGCGAAATATAAGAAAGTGACTATGGTCGAATTACGCAAGTTTTTAAGATGCAATAGCTAGAGCGTCTATTCAGAATTATAGGCATCAGACTGTAGATGTCTTACCTGAAATAAAGAACGTGTCATGTGCATCCCTTGCAGGATGCTGCTGAGGCTGGAAGAGGGCGTCAAAGTTCCAGAAAGAACTTTCCACAAACCTGTTCGTCGGCATCTCCTCAAATCCCATTTCAAGAAAGATCTGGCGAAATTCAGCGCGCACCTTCATTAGCGGATGCAGTTGTCCTCGGTCAGGTTGGATTCCCATTGCATCGAAATTATACTCTTTGAATGATTTCGTTTTCCAGTTGCCCGAAGCGATCAGTTCGGCTGTGAGATCAGTCTCTTGTTTTTCCAGCTCAAGGACAAAGGCGGGACCTTTTTTCATCTCATATATTTTTAACTGTGCCTCCTGAATTAATTTACGTTTCTTCAAATCATTTCGTTTGCTTTCTTCTATAGTGTTACCTTTCCCTAAGGATAGACAATAATGGCATTAAAAAAACTGTTTGCAATTAAGCTAGATATAATATTTCTAGTATAAATGGTAGGCGGTCTAGGAGAAAAGTGTTCCTCTGCACTACTTTCTTTTTTGGTTTAATCGTGACGCGTTTATATATCTAGACAATATTTTAATTACGGAGCATCGTTAAAACATGGGCGTGCATCTGCCACATATATATATATATAAGAGTTCATCTGAAAGTGACTTAATAACCAGTGTGAAGGTTTGAAACAACAGAGGTTTCTGCTCGCACACCCAGTTACGTTAGTGCGACTCACTTTAATGTTCTCTTCCATACCTTTAGCTACTTCAGCCAGTAATAGTTTAACCTTATCTTCAACAGAGTCCACTTTTCGTATGACCTTCGGGCCGTCCGGATGGTTTTTATCCAGGGCGATCCAACCGTTCGACATAGCCTTGCTGAATCCTACTTTCCCGATGGCGCCTACACATTTCTGTAAACCAAGAGAGCAAAAAGATCCAAAAGAGATAGACACCTACTAAAGGTGAACATTTTATGAGCGATACCATCACTGTCATCTAGTCATGCCAAAAAATATTTTTAGAATATTATTCGCCCCCAAATGTTGAAAGTCTCTTAGCTGAGAAACGTTGCCTTCTTTAGTTGTCACAGATGAAACACTTTATAGCTTTTTAATTTTTTTCAATATATCAGCTAGCAGTCTTCATACATTTTTCTAGGACATTATGCCAATCTTTAATGATGAAAATTTAGATACCTGATAAAAATGATAGCTGTACGAACCATGAGATCGCATTGTTTAATTCCATCAGCTGGAACCGCGTCGAACACAATTACTTCATGGCTCCCATTGGTCGCGACTTGCGCACCCTCTAGCGTAAGCTCAAGGCGCTTCTCCGTCTTGAGGTTCGCAACGATAACCTGAAGGGTGATTAGAGAACAACACCAAAAATAGTTCTATGTATTGAACAAAAGTCCAGGAATTCAAACAGCTGTCAATCCGCGCAGCTGAAAGGCAAGTTTGTAACTTTATAACAATGAAATATTTTCACGCAAAACTAATGTCGTTAAATGTCGTAGCGTAAATATAAATATCGCCTACTTTTTTTGTTGGATTAAAATGGTTCGCCTTTTCATAAAGCGGCATAACAATTTGACAATTGTACATAGACCGGTTATCGCAAGAAATTGTAATACACTGAAAATGTTTGTTGCCAATTTATGTCCAATTTGTTGTGAAAAATCAACAAATTAATCCTTGTTTAAAGCGTTTTCTCATGCTCGCATTCCTGTGAAGACATTTTACCTTGACAATCGTACGAAACATCTAACAAGTACGAGCATATTTGAGTAAACACAATTGCAGGTTTGCCACAATTGCCAATTTTGGTATACGTCTATCACTATTCTTATCTTTTATCCTTTCAAATCTTATCACTCCTTCTGGTCGAAAAGATTTAGCACATGGATTTAGATATGAATAGCTTGAGCCAAATACATTCCTCAAGCCCCATCAGCGTTTACTGGACATCAAATTATATAACACTTCTCTATTACACCTCTCAGTATGAGAGCTCGAACCACATGCTAATTATCAATTGTTTAAGAGTTCTCTTCGTTTTTATATCGGAACCATATTATTTCACATTAGAAAATGAAGAAACTACGAACACCTGCCGCTAGCAGGTGTATAGAATACCTCTGCAGTCTGGCCTAAGGCGGTCTAGAACGGTGGCAGAGATCGTCAACGCTCTAACACAGAGACTTTTGATTAATCCATTTTCTGTGGCTATTTTGGCATACGCAAGTTTGCGACAGTATATTCTTTCATACCCGTGTACATCAATATTTAAATTATTATATACCTCAGGAAAGCAGAGAATCGATTTTACGGCTCCAATAATCTTCTGGTGATCCTGGCCAAGTAGTTTCGCGCACTGCGGTGAGGTCAACTCTTCTTCCTTGTCTAGTAATCTTAGAACTTCTGTCACTAAGTTTGCCATTTCGTTTGTAGTAAACAAACTGCAATTACGTGAAAATGGCACAATTCAACAAGAACGGAATGAAACAAATCCAATGCTCATATCCGAAACGTGTTTTGCATTCAACCTGCTAGGGGACGTGGAATTATTTCGAAAGCCAAGCTCACGTCCTTCACTTTAAAGAAAAAGAACTCACGTCTCAAACCAATAGATGACCGTTAAAAAGAACTTTTAAACTATAATACGTATATAAGAATGAACTAATTTATACATATATATGTAACGCGAATCATTTCTAGCAGTGCGCCGCATGCGAACTGATTGTTTTTGGGGGTAATGCAAATGGTGCTTCTTTAAAATAACTTTAGTAATTTTACAGGGCAGCAAAGCCTCAGCTGATTCGGTTAGATTTTACTCAAAGGTAAGCTAGAAAATTCACTTTCTGGTCGCGTTTTAAGAAAATATATATTATAATAACAACGCACCTGTAAATTTTTATTCCTATTTTGATGATCATTCCAAGGATGAATTTGGTAGAGCCTTTTCATGTCTACCTGCAATTTCGCTACGAGTTGCCAGAACGTAAAAGCCTATCGGTTGCAAATATATGTAGCTGAGGTTACCTCAACTATGTATGAACAAGAATATTCAACGTACTCTGATTATCTTGCGCCGTATATAATAATCTATATGTCGTTCCTTACGTGTTGTGCAAGGCAAATACAAATAATACGTAAATTCGTGATTGGCTAAAGCACTATCTTTCGATGACACAGTAAAAGACTAAACATATTAGTGATTATTTGGTGTCGAGGAAAGAGTAGCCTCAAGGGTATAATGCGAGAAATTATACAAAATGCAGGTGATTCAGTCGATCCTTTACGACAATGCCGTCTCAACATGATAGGGTTTCGCGTTCCTAGGTTTCGCGTGTTCTTATTTAGCGCTTTTATTGCCAAATAATGATTAGTTTCGAGACGTTTCACGAGCTAACGAAGCACCTTTCGAAGAATTATAGGTTTAATTTTCTGAATTGCTTCAATTTCCTTAATGCCTTGTCGCAGACCCTACATGAGCCATGGAAGCTCCTCACGAAGAGCAAAAACCTACGAGAACGAGGTTTGTTGTAGATTTTCTTCGCTCGAACGCTACTACCGAAGATGAACGCGCACAAGAATACAACAACCACGTTAGTGCTGTGAAAAGATTTTTTGATAGTCATCCAAATCTTGTCAGATCGCATACTTTCACGCAACTTTGCTCTTCGCGTAGTGGAGCCAACAGCACACGTCGAAAATTTAACGAAAGTCTCTACGAAGCACCCTTTATGGAAGCCGTTTTTCAACTTGAATGTGCTAAGCCTACTTACGAAGCACTGCCGAATCTTTATATCGAATGGTGTAAAAACCCACCAATCAGAGCTTGGGTAGGTCGTGGAGTAGACTTACCACTCTTCGATAATAAAAGGGAGTGGTTAACTTCAAGCAAAATAGACCTAGAAAAGATGGTCTTTGGGACCATGGATGGTCTTCTAACCTTTTGTCCGGAGTACTCGATCAACCCGAAAAAATCGTCAAAGGAGGCTCCAGATAGTGTTGTTAGCGTCACCGTAAGTGTATCGATTATATGATGCATGTATAATTAATAAGCGTAACTAATAATCATAATTAATTGTAATCATAAAAAAAATGCTCAAATATGTATATGCATAATTTCTGCTTATTTCGAAACTGATATTTAGAAAACTGATGCATTCATTCCATCTTTGGTCGAACTACCGCTAGAATATATCTAAGGGAGTGCGTTGTTGCTAGTTGAAATTCAGATAGAACAAGACCTAAAACAATAGAGGCTGCGTCTTCCCTTAATCGCCTAATTTGTATGCAAACTACCTGATTTACTGATAATAGCTATCTAATAGCTTTTTAACATAATTTTTTGTGGGGTTACGTCAGTTGAAAGCAGATACAAAACACCTTCTTGAATGCTATATATATATATATATATATATATATACGTAATGGGAAAACCTGAGGTAACCTATATATACCTAAGTTACCTCAGGTTTTCCCGTTACGTAGCGCAGACGTTACTTGATGATTTCCGCGATCTTAACGCGACCGCCATTAAGTACGTCCTTCACCTATTACCCTTGCAGATCGTATTGCCTTTACAGCCTTTGTTTGAAAATGGAAATAGGTAAAATTCTGTCAAATCGTTTAGGTTTTGCGCCCCTTCTCCATAAAAAAATAATATGTCGATATCCCAACACTCAGCAAATGTGTAAAAATTCGATATGTAAATGTCCTTTTCACGCATTTTAACATGTTTGTGTCATAGCTCGAACCAGTTTCAAGACAATGCATATGTATACTATACCCTGTATATACAACATGTTTTATATATATTTATATATAAAATAATTATAATGATCTCTCCCGTAAATTTTAGAGACTTGGAGGTCCAATACGCCTAATATAATACTGAACGAATGAATGAATGATTATAATAATGAAAAATACAATAACGAACATTATAAACTAATGACCAGTTTTTTTATGTTTTGATTGTTTTCGGCTAATGTTTCGTTTACAAAAGGCCAACTTTCAACATGCACACTGTCAACTCAGTTTAGTTATAAAACATATACACTCCTGCAGACAATACAGAGGCGAGAAGCGGCTATATCGACTGGAAATCAAGTATAGATCAATCGTGCGTGCAATCCTGCATCTTACTGACGTTGCCGAAATCTATCTCCGGCTGACAAATCCCGGCGCGCTTTTCGCGTTTGAAAGGGAGAATGACCCTAAAACGCTGTACCGTACGACCTGTTTGGGCTGTAGTGAAAAATGTAATCTTAATTCGGCTCACTTGCGCCGACTCGGTAAGCAACAAAACCTGGTGCTTTCGCCATTTTTCGTTATATTTAAATAGGGTGCACGGTTAATTCGCTATCGTCTTGCTAAAAAGATATGTCTAATTTGGGAAAATTTTTTTACTCTGGAGTTGCGCAGCGTTATTTTCGAGAAAATGTGCTTTCCCAATGACATATTCTGTTAAACAGTGGATATTTTCCTTAATGGAGTTCGTTACTTTGTTGCTATTATTTTTTCCAATATAAATATTTTTGTTACAGGTGGGTCTAACACACTGAGGTTAAAATTACCAAACCTGTTTCTCAAAGTGTTGCATCGTTTTCTCAATCGGTTAAGTATAGCGGAGGGCTTTGTGGGACAAGTTGAAACAGTAAAGAGACCCGCTTGCATTAAGAAGGTACGTGGATTAGGTACAACGTTAAGTGTTTTTAGATTTGTATTTATTAAAAAGTGACAGTACAGCCAGAATCGCAAACACGATAGACCTAAGGGTGTAGCTTGCTAAGGGCCAGACAATAGTGACATTGTACAATTTCGCAATAATGTATTCGTTGCACATTGACTTTAGTTATTCGCATTGATATAATAATTGAAACAGATGACATATTTTGTAGCATTTTACAGTTACAAATATATTTAAGCATTGATTGTGCGAACCCGTGACGACATCAGTTGCGTGATAGGTAATTTTTAAATACGATATCAAAGCTTCTCTATCAGCCTCAGATAGTGCGTGTTTCCAGATTAAACAAATGCCCATGAGACGTTGCTCAGTAGGATGTAAATATATCTGCATAATCACGGAAACAAACATATCGTGATAATTTAAATAGTGGTAGAAAAATGTCTGCTACCATGAAACAACCTCCTTAGCAAAGCGATTGGGCTATGTATAATCTTAATATGTACTGTAACAGCTAATACTACTACAGCTGCCCTCCCTACGGCAAATGTATTATGTCAAATATTTTCACCTTTAGTGCTAAGAGCAGGAGATTAGGAAACTGCGACGAACGCTTTTACCTAGTATCAAAATATCAGAGACATTCGAGCCGTAACTTTATCTTAGAAGAGTACAACACATGAATTTTATATTCAAGAGCAATGGTAGCATCTCACAAGAGGAGAAAAGACGTTAGTTAAGGGTGGCTCTATGGATAGTAGATGAAAGGTACATCTAAATTCTTTCTTTTAGAACCTAAAAAGAGAAATTATCCGATTGGCGTATATTAAGCTGAAGTAGCCCAGTATATGCGCAATTCTTAAATGGAAGAAGGCATTATAAAGAACCATAAATGTACTTCATTCACGCAATTTCTAACTCTACAAGAACCATAAATAGCTTCAGTGAGCCTTCATTTGAGCTGATGAGTATGTACATTCTTATTCAGATTATCATTGCGAGCAGCTGTAAAGCTAGCAATTGGTTCGTTTCGAATTATGATACTACCATCAGTGGTATACTAGATGTTCGTAAGGTGTCTGTGAAAAAACGTAGATTTGGACACGTCAAGGAAAGACAATTTGCTTTGAACCAATGCTGACCCGCGGATAAATCTTCCTGTATCTTAATAATAAAGTCATCAAGCTTAGCGGTCGACGTGTCATCACTATATATAATAATATTGAAGTGCTTAAACATAGTCGAGAATGTCATTAACGAAAATGAAGAACAATGCAGGACTCAATAGGGTACCCTGTGGAACTCTATGTGTGGAGTGCTGGAGAGAGGAGAGCGAATCGTCAATATCAACTAACCACCTTCTATTATTCATAACGGATACTAAGATATTACAAGCCCAAACAGAAATACTTTCGAAGTTTCTTCTGGAGTATGCTGGGACACGAAGTCAACGTTTCTACTTCCCGTATATCCAGTACAATAGAAATTGGATGGTGGCCCAAATCTTGTGCTCTCTAGAAAGCGTCAAAAGGTCGTGAAATAGGACGCGTTGTACTGCGCGCTTTGAAGAAGCCAAGTTGATTTGTGTTAAACATTTTAAAATTGGCTGGAAATTTCATCAGTTAATTGAGTAAGATATGCTCAATTAATTTTTGAGGGAGGAGGAAATAAGAATAAGCCTCCAATTATTACAGAGTCGCTTAATACCTCTTTTGTAAATAAACACTAAACTATGAGCTTTAATGAAATCAGAAAAATCCCGCGTTCGTTAGAGAGGTTAGTAACCGTGGCAACAGGCAAAACGAGATAGCTCGCACTTCGCCGTAAAATTATAGCAGAAATCTGATCAAGACAGGACAAGGTAATTTTATGCCTGGATAAGATGCCTTCAGTCCTATTTAGTGGGCCATATTCATCAGAAAAATTTCTAGGGGGAGGTAAGAGAAAATGATATACAATAATGTCAATCATCAATCAATGCTAACAAAACTCGCAGAGAAATTGTTAAAGGAGCCAGCAATCTCCGTGGGGTTTGTAATTAGCTTTTCATTTATTTGCTATTCATTTATTATTTTTTTAGTACACGGAGAAAGGCACTCCTCGGTCTGTCGAAAATTCCAAGGTGATTTGCTCGAGACGATTATAAACAAAAAAAGAGCTTTGGAAGTTAGTTATAAACTAGTTATTTCTTTCCTTAAGGGGATATATTTGGTCCGCGAGCAATGATCGGTCAAACAGCTGGAACAGCTGATCGAATTTATACGTACAATCGCTCTTTCACTTGAAAGAATCAGGAATTATCCGGAAGCTCAAGCTTGGTTCTTATGATATTGCATGGCTGCATCCGTTTACACTGTGTATTGGGCGATAGGCGCAGTGGGTATTCGAAGGGGTTCAACTTATTTCAGATCGTAAAGCTATTGAATCGAAATTAAATTTCTGTTACAAAGATAAAACTACGACTTTTACGATTAACATATGCTGCTTGATTTCAAAAGCGGCTTCTTCAACTTTCACAGTCTTGTGTCAGACTCAACCGACCTCGTTGAACTATGACCTCATGAAACTATGTCGCATTATCTACTGAAATTGGTCTGCTTGCTCACTCCCTTAAATGCTGATTTTGAATAAATATTATTTTTAGGTCCGGGAATATCTGACAAACCATTTGTACAACCGGATTCCATTTCGGGCTGCCTACGCAATAGATTCCTGCAAGCTAATCTCACTGGATCTTATCCGACAGCTAGCGCGACAAAGCGAGTATGTCTTTTGGGTTATTCGGGTATAAAATGTTGAACTGAATAATGTTGAATTTGAATACGTCGCGCCTTTAGATTCGAGCTATAGGTAACAACCATCATTCCTGAGATGGTTAATTGGCTCCCGTTTTCTCCTCACCGTACACAAATGAATAAATGCGAAGACTATGATGTCTCATCAAGCGTCGGCTAATTGATGACGAAGCTAGCTTTATACCATACTATTCCGCATCACCATATTACTGACAATTTGTGCCTAATCCCTTTGTGCTAATGCTTAATCCCAATTTTATTTAAAGTTGGAATTTATTTTCATATGAATGATGCTTTGTTTCAAACCATAGACCTTTCAGCTATTGTGTAAATCCGGGAGACATCAGCCCGTATAGCGTCTTACTGAAGCAATAAATTTGTTTTTTACATACCGTTGTCGTCAAATTTTTTGCTGATTTATTTCCATTTATCAATTATAATACTTTTTATTTCAACGTCGTCACAGGGAAGAGATGAAGCAATTTTGTTCGAGGTTAGAAGAAAGAGCCAACGAAGATTTGAAACTCTTCGAGCGGGCAATGTTTCAGATAACTCAAGCTGTAGATCAAGGGAGTGTAGTAATCTATACACAAGCTGTGGATCATATACTGGCTAAACTAAAAAAACAGGAACGAGAAAAAAAAAAACACAAAACGGATAAAATCGACGATGAAGCACCGGTACAGGGAATGCGCTTGGTGTATAAGTAAGTCAAACTTTTGGTCTTATGCGCTTATTGTGTAGTTTCATGCAAATTCTTTAATGATAAACTTTGTTTATATAAATATAATTTTTTGTCACTTTATTTTTGAAAAGGTCGTATGAAGGAAAAACGCATACCTTTAATAAATTTGATTTACTTATAACCATATTTGCGGCGTGAAAGAATAGGGGGCGTCACTTTATTTAAACTGAGTTTCATTATGGTGGCTTTACCTTTTAAAATCGTTACGAACATTCGGTCGAACGTGGGACTGGTATCAGTAGTACGAGGATCATACGGAAGTACATATCGTTCGTGTGAGAAAGTAACTCAATTGATTTTAATTTTCGCTGTCGGTAGTAAAGTTTAAGAACACTTTTGACAAGATGTGAGGAACAGCTTGCGTGTTCTTTTTGACTGTCTGTAAGTTACTTTTAAAGCAGCTGGTTTTCCGACCCGACTATTAGTTCATTACTCGAATCGAATATAATTACAGGTTGAGAATTCTCCCATTTTTTTCATTTTCCGATTAAAAGTTTTATTAAATGACAGTTTATTTCTGACTGATGAACGATAATCAATTTTATTGGTGGCAAAGTCTATTTTACATTAGTCGACTTTTTACAGCGTTGATCTTAAACATGTGTTTACGAAAATAACTTGTCAAAAGCTCTTCAACAATATTCTTCTTTTGTCTTATTTGATTTCAAATGTGTCATGGCAAGAGGCCCTAATGTAGTATTCTGTTTTAGTTTATTACTATTATTTTAACTTTCGACTTAATCTCTGTTGATATAGTGAGATACAAGTAATTAAACATTTTAATTCTCTAGATCATAGTATAAACAAAAGCCATAAAAATATCGTAGTCATTTCAATGAGCTTCTACTCGGTATAATGCTTTTTTCGAGAACGCTTATTTTTTTAAATGAGTGAAGCAATTTGTAGCTGTGAAGTTAAACAGCTTTCATGATGTTGCTGTTTTAGTGAAAAATAACTTGTTTTTCATTACAATCGTGGATGGACAGGGTCTATGCGACTCCATCACGAACAATACTTCGTCCGCCAGCCGAGCATGGGGATAATCGGATCTTGCGGGAGGTTGATCCCGATCGGATGCTGAGAATAGCATTTCTTGATGATGACCAAAAGCCGCTAACACACGCCTGCACCGGAAAATACGGTAGAGGCTTCCTGGATCAAGTTGTGCACGTTTTTTTAAAAGAAGGCGTTAAACTTGTAGGGCGGACGTATGAATATCTGGCGGCGTCATCTTCGCAACTTCGTGAACACGGATGTTGGATGTATGCCAAAGATGAAGAAGTAAGTTAAATGGCGCCCAACTTGAAGGTACTTTTGTTTTGACTTTTTGTGTACACTACTTTCTACTTTACAAGGCCCTTTCATAACAATGATGCTAAACAGGTTCCTGATAGCTTGTGATTTTTTGAGTTCTCGTCTTACCTACCGCTCAAGAAAATTCTACATATGCTGAACGGCAAAATATTACCATCAAGGGTCAGCTGTATCGACCTTATAAGAATGAAATATTTAAGTGATATCTACTTTAATCAATATAAGCCAAACAGAAGGAGTTATAGTAATGCAGCAACATTTTTCAGAATTTAATTTTAAAGCAAATCTTTAAAGTAAGCACTCTATAGTATACAATAAAAAATTTACAATTATTCATGACAGAGGATATAAATATTAAGGATACATTAGACTTTGCACTGCGCCATTGGCGGCGAAATATCCAAAGCTACTATTGAGCCTTATTTTCCTGTCTGTAGCACCCGAGTCTTCCACCTGGTCACACGCAGTACGATAAACATCTTTTTGTCCCTTCAGTTGTTCTTGCACGCTTCCAAAAATTATCTTGTCTGTTTTTTCTTAATAACAAAAGCAACAAATAGCTGGAGTGTACGGTCATCGTTCATCAATGGCTACTCTTCAGTTCGCCAATTCTTCTTCAGCCTTCATTAACTCGTATTTGTGACAATTTTTGAAATTCATGCGTTGTTTTCCGTAGTATAGGCAGTTTCCCATCGTGTTGCCACAGCTCTTTATCGCTTTAACCCGTAGCAGTCTTTGAAGTCTCCGAAATTACAATATCATGATGTTGTTCAATGCATTCTAAACGCGATGGTTGAAGCCCGCTTTTGCACTGAAAGCGCAGTCAGCAATTCACAATGTGCAGTTGCCATAATTATATCGCTGATCCAATTAGACTGAGCGCTCCATTCAAAAGCCAATATTCTGTTATCCTAAAAGTTCATTTTCACATATTTAAGGGCCGCACGGCGATGACGATTCGGAAGTCTATGGGCAACTTTGACGATATAAAATACGTTGGAAAAAAGATGGCACGTGAAGGACAATGTTTCTCTAGCACTACGGAAACCGTGAAGGTTTCTGATGAGGAATACGAGATCCACGAAGATATTAAACGTATGACCATTTGTGATATTCCTTTTTTCATGAAATTTTTTTAATCTATTAATTAAAGTGGAGTGTTTGGCCGGTGATAAATCTGAAGGATCTGAAAGAAGACATCTGATAAGAGACTTGACTTCACACAAATGACCAGTGGCCCATCGGATGGTATTGTTGGGCGGGGGTAGATTGAATTAATATGTCGAGCTCAATGGTTTGGTGCATTCGTATGCGCCTTGCGGCTGGAGGAGACACGTAGATGCACGGGTTCGATCTCCGCCGGTGCACATTTACATTTATATGGGGTCCGTTTTACGAAGTAATGCAAAAACTGCTACCGTGGACGTTAAATGTTGGGCTGATGGTCAGCCTTAAAAAATAAAAGATTGGGTTAATATATGAAAACGAACCATCGCTGGTCTGCATTGGAAAATTGGCGTGGCAACATTATTACTAAAGTTCTCTTTTTCAGACGGGGAAAATGCTTCTGGAAATCCTTACGTGTTTAGCGACGGAATTGGCAGGATCTCAAAAGAACTGAGGAATGATGTTTGCGCTGCTCTTGAAGCTGTACTGAAGAAAAAGATTCCGTCGGCTTTTCAGGTTTTTAACTTACAATAATCATAGCATATATTTATATTGTTTACAAGCACAAAAACACGAGTCAAGCAAACGGAGGAGTAATTATATTCTATAACCACCTCTTGAATGCGATGAGCGCGTCACTGGTAGGCGATATAGGGAAATTCGGCTTGTAGTTTTGCGTCTTAATCATAGATATATCAAGGTTGTCGAGTTCAGTGGCTTGATAGCGTTCGCGTGAGCCTTGCGACCGGAGGAGATACCTAGGTGCACGCGTTCAGTCCCCGCCCTTGCACATTTACATTTATTGAGTCCGTTTTACGAAGTAATTGAAAAAGTGGTTAATGATTAGCCCTAAAAAAAGATGTATCTAAATTTATGTTCCCATAAATAGTTTCAAAAATGACGTGCTGTACCCTCGTGCAGGTGGCCTGAACTATGCTGCTTCGCAGATCATGGTCGAGCTTGTTAACTAATTTAGTTCTTTTCCTCGACGTCACGGCAAGACTGTTTTCTGACGTGCTGAAGAAGGGATTACTATGAAATGCCTTTATCTTAACGCACGTTTTGAGCCAAAGTCAGTTACATGATTCTCCGGATGCATATACACTAGCGTTGATGTTGTACTGAGTTCGAAGACACCGTTATCGTATAGTGTAACGGACAAGAAGCCACAGTTTAGTGATTGATACAATGTATTTGGTGAACATTGAAAGAGTGTGAAACTGGAGTCCTATTTAATATCGGAAAAATCTATCACATATTGTGTAGTAAAACATAAGAATGCTATTGAGGCTATTACAGTGGACGTTTTGACTGGGCATGAACCTATTCAACTTATTTGCTGATACATCACCAATGCCATTGGAGGGATAAAACTGCACCGGGTCATACACGTCACTAAACTCTTTGAAATGCTTCGGAGTATTTTCTTACCACATTTAGTACTCCTAATATTTCTTGGTATCGCTTTGCTATCTTCAACGGTAAATTTGTTAAACCCCGCTTTTTAACGCTTATTTGAATAACGGTCTAAGTCAAATGGCGGACATGGCTACATGCGTTACTGATAGGGTTCAAAACTTCTTGATTTGGTTTCAAGGACAGACGCGTTATTATTACGCCTTTATTGATGCGTTGGAAGTCACATATTCACCCTTTAGGTCTGATAATCGGGTTGTTTCGTTAGGCATTTTGTTTCCAACTGAAATCATGAAGCTTAATGCTAAGGGTTAGACTTTTGACCCTATAGACCGATTTATTTATGAACTATAATTACGTATAATAATACGAACTGTAATACGAATATTCTTTGTCAGGAAATGAAAAAGATTTTCGCATTAAAATGCGGAAAATGTAAAACGAATTTCAAGCTTATAGAACGTATTGATGGTCTTAAGAAAACTAATCAAAATTTTAACTCACGATTTGCTTTCGAAATGTTAAAACATAACTCCTTTTAAAGAAGAATTCTTTGCCAACTGCTTTTCCTCAAGATTCGGTATCGTGGTGCCAAGGGAATGGTTGCATTCGATCCGAAGCTGATGGGGCGCCGCCTCATCCTTCGAAAATCGATGGTAAAATTCACGTGCGAGAATTCTGACGCGCTTGAAGTAATTAAGGTCTCCGAAGAGCGTAAGTTCTCTTGTACAGATCTTCTTAAGTACGAACTAGATACATGAGTCGCCCTTTTATCATGCGCATTTTAAATGTTGAGTCTAGCTTTTTGCCTAGGATTGCGGACAACGATGGTACGTATGTAAATGGCAGAAGTAGCTCATTCAGTATAGGGTGAAACTTGACCATATTTGATACCAATTGTCTATAGTCAATATAACGGACCCAAACTGTCCCTTATGTTTGCAGTACTTTAGCTAACTTGAATTTAATACTATTACGGGCAGGAATTAAATTGTATTTCTGGAGACAAAATATAGGCGGTTAATATTCTTATATATATATATATATATATATGCCTATATAT
>MNPL01001325.1:55626-68950 GCA_002081605.1 Tropilaelaps mercedesae
TCTTTCCAGCTGGGCCTTCAGCTCTGGATATATGAGGGTTAACAGGCGGTTTGTTTACTCTATTACTACGGTCACCATTATTTAATCACAGTAATCGCACTATTTAATCATAATTATTAACGTGATTGACATGGCTTCTTTTTAGGTAACGTTACTTTAAATCGCCAAATAATTACCATTCTCGAACAACTCGGCGTCCACCCTGATGTGTTCTTGCATTATCAGGTTCGTCTCTTTTTATCTGTTGTTGTTTGCGTATTTTTC
Organism: Tropilaelaps mercedesae; assembly: GCA_002081605.1. NCBI lineage: Eukaryota > Metazoa > Arthropoda > Arachnida > Mesostigmata > Laelapidae > Tropilaelaps > Tropilaelaps mercedesae. The sequence continues at coordinate 55,891 of MNPL01001325.1, forward strand.
CCGTTAATATTTGAGTATGTACTTGCGGTAAAGCTCTTTAAGCATTTTGCGAGTCATTTCAATTGGATTCTGAACATAATTTATATGTGATTCTGTGTACAGTATCTAATACTAGTCACAGTTTGAGAGGCGTCGACCCGTGTGGCTTGCTTATGTTTTCTTGTCATTCTCGTGCACTAGCGCTATTCGTACATCAAGCTATGTCTCGGACATCATTCTGTACTGCATATACTTGCTTTGTAGAGCGAAACTAGTTTTTTTGAAGACTGGTGTTTGTACCTGGATTTAAGGACCGCCCACTAAATGTACCTTAATTTATACTTAAGTTGTGCTTTTAATCTTATGGCATTTTATAGGAACGAAACATCATCGATTTTACCGACGCCTTATTGATGGAGTCGGCTGCAGCCGCGCTTCTTTGCTCCTACGTTAAAGGAGGCGAAACTGGGTGGTTAAAGCTCAACTTCCGCGAGTTCCAAGACAATCACATGTCGATTATTCGAGATCCATATTTTCGATCAGTGCTTCTCACCCTGTACGATAGTGTTATAGGTAAGTTACTAATGTAAATAACATCGCCGTTTACACTTGGAGGCGACTTTTTAATGAGCCATTGCCCCTTTTTAGTCTCAAGACATTGGCATCTAAGTCACAGATATCTAACAGAAGCTGACAGGCTGGTATAATATTGAGATCCATATGTTATGGTAAAAATCAACGTAAAACGTATGGGTTGATACGCGATTAAGGACTATCTCAAATGGCCCATGGATAGCTACAGAAATCTGTCAGGGTATGCCCAAATTTATATATTTGCCAGTTTATAATACATTTGAATAAAAAATTTTCGTAGGGAACCTTCGAAGCAAGTCACGAATTGCTATTCCATGGAACTTGGGCCGTAATTTGCTCGGAGTTTTGGATGAGACTGGCAAACTGGAATACGGAGAGGTATACGTGCAGTACACGGTTCGCGAGGGCAGTTTAGGCGAGGACTGGGATAAGATATCGGAAACAAAAAAGAAAGCAAAGGAGAACGATGGAGATGACAAGAGTGCGACAGAGCCGGGAAATGAGGAGAACGCGGCCCTAAAAGGAGAAACAAAGATTCTCAAGGGTAAGCTTGGATGGATTTCTAGGACACAATATTTAAGCCGATTATGTAATCAATTTGCAACACTAATTAGAGACCTGGGACACATTTTGTACCTTGGCAGATGTTCACTTGGCGAGACCTAACCACTTCTTAAAAAATGCGAAAAAGCCGATTGCTACTTTTCCGGCCTTCTTTGAACTTAAATAATGTACGACTGAAAAACGTTTGCGGTCACATGTCCACAATGTAAAACTATTTAGATCACACAATAGAATATGCTTGTTTTCTTTTTGTTGTACATTATAGTCTAGTTTTTGATAGTATGACTTCATGTGAATAGTGGAGATTTTGCATTTTTCAAATTACAAGTGTTGATTTTGAGCTGGTCTTCTTTAAGTAGAATAATTCTAATTGAAATCGAATGGTAGCGAATGGATCGGGCCTATTATTAGGTTCAGCTTGAGCTGTTTTTCTAAAATGCTGAAAACTCGCTATAATCTTTTAAGGTTGCGGTCAAAATATTTTCAGTTTGACTAATATGTTTTTTGCAATTGCTTTTACCTATATTGCTGCGACTATCCGATTGGTATGTTTGATAAAGGTCCTGTGGTGGTAACCAAATGTCCATGTGTGGCGCCCGGCGACGTGCGGATGCTGACTGCGGTCGATGTACCCGAACTGGCCCATCTTAAAGATGTAATAGTGTTTCCAAAAAAAGGACCTCGCCCTCATCCGAATGAAATGGCGGGCAGTGATCTAGACGGAGATGAGTACGTCGTCATCTGGGACAGCCGCTTTTTCTTTCAGGTACATCTATTCCAGTAGATAAAGCCTGCACTAGCGGCTAGGTTAATTCCTGTCTCTCGAATTACCATTTATTTAGATAATACATTTGTAAACATTTCGAAGTAACACGTTTATAAAGGTATTTCATGTGAGCTCAATAAAGGGCAGTTCAAAACATTAATCATAAAACGTATAAACACTAAAACCTACGATCATGCTCAACGTACGATATGAAGGAAGCTTTAGCTAATCTTTCTGAACAGCAACAATGCTTACTAATCAAACGTGAGGAGTCTTGAAGTCAGGGCTCTGAGAGATAATTGAAATAGGAAAACCTCTGTCATTATCTCTGCTGATTTTATTTTGTTATATTCTTACTTATTTAGTGATCCGGCTGATCGGCCAAACGGTTTTTTAAAAAAAATATCTAAAATTAGAGTCCGTTTGAATTAACTGAAAGATTAGTGATATACGGTGAGCCCGATGTCGGACTTTAAAGCCGCCTTGAAACCCTGTTTTTGTTGAATATTAATTTTTATAGTGACATACGACAAATCACCGAGAAACCATATGCTTTAATATAGGATTTAGAAAACTAAGCTTCCAGGGCTTTCACTGAGTTAGATTCTTCTTTGTAAATTCATTTCTATTTAACATTTGTTTATGGCGGAACGTAAAAGTTAATGTTAGTATGCCGTGCTTGTAAATCCCAAATTATAACGTAATAGCACAATTAGTAACGCGAAATGCCGGTTTAACCTACATAATGAAACGCCTTTTGGTATCGCTGAGAATGATTCTTTTACGTACCTGTTTTATCTATTCATTCAGTGTCCATGTGAACCTTGCGTGGAAAGGCGCGAGAATGCGAAGAGCAATTCCTCACCGTCTCGTCTGGCTGAATTGTCAAACCACCCCGCGATGGCCTTCCCTGACGATCCACCTGTAGAAAAAGATAATATTACATTAGAAGACTATTTCAGCTTTTTTTGCGATTACATAATGAATGATCAAGTTGGGCGAGTCAGCAATGCTCATCTAGCCTGCGCCGATCAAGAACCAGAAGGTAACAAACCAAATAGGTCGGAACTTGGTAAAAGTATGTTAATCATGAATACACGTAGTCAAATGGCATTTTAACCAAACAATATATTGTTTGTTCCTTTTTGATACCCATTAATCAATTAGTTTATTTGCTTCCTGCTATCTGTGTTTTTTCTGCATTTCGTTCTGTAATCCATGAGTTACTGCTAATTACAATCCATTAACGATATGACCGATCGACCACCATAGATGCACATCTGCAGGTAAGTTATGGCTAAAATTCTGCCATAATTTGAGAAAACTAATCAATTGTAGGCTGTAACTTTTCCTGACTGAAAAATAAATAAAGACTTCGGATCTTCTTGTTTAGAGGTCGCGATAATTATTGGTCAAAAATATATGAGCATTTAATAGGAGTAAATGTTTTTCAGGTATTTTTTCGCAGAAATGCTTAAGTTTGGCTCAAAAGCTTAGCACTTGTCTCGACTCAGCCAAGACCGGTCGTAAAGATATTCTTACAGCGCAGGACATTCCCAGTCGGTACCCTGACTTTATGGAGAAGCAAAGTCATAAAAGGACATATAGGTAAGCCACTACGAATCGACTATATCTATATATGAGGCTTTTATATTGAAAATTGAGGATTTTCCCAGAATATATACTTAAAAGCCTGCTCTAAAATAAGTGGATCGAGTAATCAGTTTGAGATTTTGTAACAATTCCTCATTTTTCGCAGATCAAAACGTGCCCTTGGTCGACTGTTTCGCTCGTGTCGGTTTTTGGAGGCCTCATTCAACTTAACGTCGATGGGACAGAATGACAGATATGTGAACGAACTCTTCATTCTCCCCGGCTGGGAGACGATGCGTAAATACGCGCATCAACTTGTGAAAAAGTACGATGAACGGCTAAGCAAGATTATGACACAGGTTGGCGTGGCCAGTGAACCTGAAATTATGGCCGGGCTCATTACACAGTTTGATAAATACCAGAGTCAAAGTTTTCATGAGGTTGAAGAGCGGCAGGAACGACTCGGACATCAGGTATTATCGGATAGCGTAGAGGCGGTCAGCTATGAAACCTTTTAAATTGTTGTGCTTAATTGTTGAGCCAATGGGCTGCTGTCCCGTTAAACTGGCTGATTATTAAAAGACTTGTTTATAAATGGAAAGTACAATGTCTAATTTAGCTTGTATTACAATATTTTAAAAGAAAATTTAGCACCAGGCTTTCCCCTTTCAGCGAACATATCTGTGTAGCCGAATGATGGCCGACTTTGACGAATACGTGGTTGAATCACTGCCTGAAAACCCATCTGAGGAACAAAAAGCCGAGAATAAGCTGTATTTGGCATCTGCCTGCTACTCAGTGGTGTATAACCCGCAAGATGGCGACCCCTCAACTGAATTCCGCGGCCTGCCATGGCTTTTCTCCGAATATCTTATGCAGTGCTTGAACCTCAAAAGAGGCTTAATTCAACACGGGTTCTACCCACTGCCCAATTGTCCTATAACAGAGAAAATAACGGAGGCAATAAAAGCTAAACACGGCGATCAAGCCGTGTTGGCATCAAGGCGTCAAAGCAATGCCGTTTTTAATACATTGGTGGACTGGGTCGAAAGGGAAGATTTGCTTCAGCAGAATGTTGACCCGGAGCATCGACATTCCGATGCTCAGGAAGAAAAGCCTCTAATTTGTATTTTTTGTCTTCACACACTTTATAAGATGTCTCATGAAAGCACTATGTTTGAGGAGGTACGTAAAACCTTACGGATTATTCCATAGACATACTGCATAGCTGTTTACTTGTCTTACTGCTTTTTTGTCATGAATGATCGATCAATTGATTATGGCAACTCAAGTCGAGAAGTGCTTTATGTAACGTCAACGGGGCTCGCTCGGCGTTCTATTTTAATGGGCATTATAATTGTTGTTTCGAATTCATTCGCTAATACCATAACTATAGATATCTATTGCACATGTTGCGTATTTACTAGAATTAGAGATTGTTATTACAAATTTCATATATTTGCAGAATTACGACAATACGACGGGCTCGGATGTTTTTCTGTTCATTCGCTACTGTTCGATGGAATTTGAGTCAAAGACCTCCATCAAAAAGATGACCTTTACATGTAAGCAGCGCTGCGCAATGTCACAGGGTGATACGGCTATTCGAGAGCGCATAACGATGGCTGCTATGAGAACTTATAGCAGATTAGCTGTCTCTGGTGACATATGCGTAATAAAGGGCCTATCATGTGGAGCCCGACACGATACGGGATCGCATCTGAGCCAAACACGTCGTGAGGGCTCTCCGGTGAGAATTGGTTTGTTATTGAACATGATTTATAACTGGGAATTGAGGTCACATGGTTATAATATGATTGCAAGGGTACAGCTGCGTAGAGTTTTCAAGTAAACTTTCGAATGGTTAACTAATAAGTGTAATAATTATAGTATTACAGAAAAAGGATGTATTTATTTTATTGAAAATAGGGCATTCGCAAGCTAATTATATAAAACGTAAAAAACGGCTAATCTCTCTCGTTTGGGTGAGACAGCAAAATTGTCTACCAACGAATGCAACAAAACCTGAATATTTATACTTCTAATATCATGCATATGGCACACTATAGATACGAGGAATTCGCATTAAGTTATAGATTGGTCAAGCTCGGTGGCTTGGTGTATTCACGTGCGCTTTGCGACCGAAGGAGACTTATAGTTAAATGGGTTCGATTTCCGTTACACGTCTATATGTGTGACCTATATATTATGACCACAACGTTTAAGTGTGGCTGACGGCCAAGCCTGAAAAAACTTAATGGACATTACTTGTGGAAATTGTAACGTTGACTAAGTGTCGTCCAGCTATCTACTAAATTTAAGATCCCAACGTGAGCTCCAGGATCAACATTTAATTGCCGGTCAGACCATATATATATATATATATATATATGGTGCTATTTGTTATGAAGTAATGTATTAATTACAGATGGTGCTATGCGTATATACGGAAAAAGGCCGTGCCCTATTTAACGACTATAAGAAGGAGTTAGAGAGCATTTTCAAAACCTGGTGTGGTGCCGATTCTCCAGAAGATGAGGTGAGTTGATTTACTTCAGAAATCATTAGATTTACTTTAACTACCACGCATATTTGTAGAATATTTGTGCATCTTTTGGTTACAACTCCAACCTGGATTTTTTATTATAACCTGAATAAATACTCGCAGAAGTTCAATGATCTTTCTAGGCTCAAGCAAGCATGCAATAAAGCTCGAAGAATAAAAGTAAGGTTTAGCGCTTTCAGAGTTTACTCGCGGTTCGCGGCGCGAAGGCTCGGTACTAACTCTCGTGGATATTTTGTTTTGTATGATTGTATCTTAGCTGTCTATTATATCTAAGGACAATCGTGACAAGTTTCAAATAGCCGTTGTTCTGGTGGCGCGTGAGTTAGCTCACTATAAGCTCGAGGAATGCCTCTACCGTTATGATAACGAAAATATGCTTATCAAAGATCTTATAGCGGAGCTGGAACAACGTGGGGAGTCTCTAAGACGTACGTTTGAAGTGCAGATTTCTCTTACGATAAAATTTAAGCAAAGTAAATTTATTAGATACTTGACTATATTGTCTTTGTTTTATTATGTAGGGGATCAATTTATTAAACAACATGGCTGTAGTCCTTTGCATTTCATTTGATTCTTTTCATGCTTTTGGTAGGGCGAATTCTAATATAGCAAATTACGAAGTTATACAAGAAGCGCTACCGTGAACGCTAAATTGGCTGATAGTCAGCCCTAAAAATATTTTTTGCTACCAGGCGAATAAATAATGGTGAAAATAGATAAAATAAAATTGTTAGAAAATTGCAGCCTATCTTCACAGTAGATGTAATTACACCCTAAAGCAATGTAGGTATCTTTTTATAAATTGTTTGTTTATTGATAATATTGCTGGTTCTTTTTATATCGTACTATTTAAGGCCTGCGTTAACCAAAGCAGTATCGCGAAATTCGCTGACGTCTAATGGCGTGCGTACTGAATGGTGTGTCCGGAAATATCGACCTGAGAACCAATCGACGAGTTCTTCTCTTTCGATCTTTTTACCAAGTTAAAAATAGTGTATGAGAATACCTATATGGTATTGTCCATGACAATTGTGCGTGCACTCGAAAAAAGATTGATGATGCAGTGACAACATGCTTGCAAAAAATTCATATAAATAAGATTCTCATTAAATATATTTTGCAATAATTTTGTGAATATATTGAGGAACATCATTTCTAGTGAATATCTGGAAGGTGATTGAGCGATAATTATATTTATGTATAGATTATAATATACATGGTTGCATATATTATTGCATAAATGTACGGCTGCACAAATAAATGTGACAGTACACTCGTTACCTTTCATCTTTGTTCTTCCTGGACCTGTAAGATTCATTTCTTCTAATACGTACCTTGCTTTGTTTTAGTTCACGCTGGGATGGATAAGAAATAAAGATCTTTGATCATTGCTATTGCAAATTGCATCTTTCAGCGTATTTCAATGTCTTGGTAATGTTAACAGTAATAACATCTAAAAGCAAATGAAAAGCTGTCTAATAATTACCATAAAAAACATGTGAAGTTAGTGTTGTCGCAACATAAATAACCACGAGGTACACTAGCAGTATCTCGATATATGCAATGTTTCCGACATGGTTCTCCCATAATAATTTTGTTTATGTCTGCACTGAGAAGATATTTGTGGGTAAGTACCGCAAAAGGACAGCAGATGCTCTAACATGACCCAGTTACTATTCAGAAATTACTCAATCTCGGCGATATTGCTTAAATAGACTAGATAGTTTAATTCCTTTAGTGGGTGGGAATTAAAGAAATTCTGATGACGGGTGAAATCTGTTATCGACATATCTGTTTCCACCTAATATGCTACGTCTCGGTAATCATCATTGGTACCATACAAAGACAGCTTGTATTTTTCCGGTTTTGTTTATTTAATTAGTATCACATAGCGAGACAAGCCAGTCACAGCAATTGTGTATTTATGTTGTCATAATCAACGTTTCGGTATGGTTCCATAGCGTCATTTCTATGTCTACATAAGGTGCCACCTGTTTGTAACAAATGACTTTTTAAGTACATTTAAAAGATGGGAGTCTTGATGCCAACCCAAAATTCGTGTCCAGTTTTCGCCACAGTGGCGGTGAAATAGAGCAAATCTTCGAAACCAGCTGGCGGAGTGAAGGCGACTCGTACCGACTTCTTTACACTGGCATCCGCATGTGTTACACCCGACTGCAAGGTTTAGATTGTGTGACATCATCATAATCGTTTTCATTGCTGCTTCATTGAGTGGATAAACTTTTTAGGTTTAAATTTATTTCAGCCCTAACATTTCTCTTACTTTTAGCGCGCTCGTTTGTTACGATACCATATTTAATAGCATATTTATCTGCTTGCAAACTTTTGTCTCACTACTGCATACCCCAAACCATCCTGCGCTCGAATTGCCAGTAGATCTAAACAAGCCAAAGCTACGTGGGACGTTGGTGCAATATACTATATGCTTCAAATTGATTTGCACATTGGTGGAACATTTTTATTCGACTACTTACGGCCTGCCCGACGTCCTTGCAATCGACAGTCTTTACGTTAGCACTTTCGGAAAAAAATGTTCCTGGAACGATAGAGTCGTCACCGACTTTGCGGGCTGTCACGAGGAAACCTTTAAAGTTTGCTCCGGAGATGGTCACTGGAATTAACGAATACATACTAAATGTGCCCGTCGTATACCGTTTAACAAATCGCTAGGTAAGTGTGAGTGTTGAAGAAGTTCGTGTTACCGCTACCGTTCTGTGGTTATAAGAATGACGAAGAGTAAAAGATTTTCGCGTACCTATTACAACCGCTTAATTAAACCTGACTCGTGCGTTATTGGGAAAGTAGTGTCTGCGGCCACTTTTGATTTATACAATCAGTTGTTCGAAAATAGTCGTAAAAATAAGTTGAAGTCGTAGAATATTGGAAAATAAATTTTCCACCGGGTAAACATATAACTGTGAACAACGAGTTGAAGTCGAGCTATTTCAAGTCCTTTACCGATGGCCTACGGTACATCCTTGCTTATCTTAGCAAGTTAGACTTACAGGCATAGTTCACTCCATCCTTTTGAACATCCACTTTATATGGATTCGTGGTGAGTGGTTGAGGATCAACCTTATGCTTAGGCATTCCGCTTAGGCACACACCTCCAGGAGCTCCATTTTTAAAACTCCACACCGAGCCTGTGAGTGCCATGCACACTATCATCACTACAGTTTGCATTATTGGTGCTAGTTTATCTGCCTGAAATAAGATGTGATGATATTATTTAAATAATAAAAAAACATAGAATCTCTGTTTACTTGAAATACAGTTAATTATTGTGCACTAGTTTTTTGGAAGCCATTGCTCTTGCATCTCTTATTTAGATTGATTATATAGATTGGTTATCTTAATAAGCAACCTAAACACAGATAAAAATTAATAAGAGTTAAGATTCACTTATTTAACTATACAAGATTGGTAAATGTTATTTATTGTAGACAGTACTCGAGTGTTACGTTATCGTTTGTTAAAGAACATGTTGGGAAAAATTGCAACGAATTTTTACATTAATGTTCCGTCCTATTCCAGCAAATAACGTATAAACGGAAATTTCACCGAAATGCATTATTTTCAAGGCCAACACACGGGCTGTCAGAAATACAACTATGCGTCTCTTGAACGGTGGTCTGTCCATGACGAACGAACGGTCGCAATAGCGGCATAAACAACTTTTAATAATTAATTAACTTTCAAGTAATTAAAGCACCTCGACTTGCTGCTCGACAAAAGTTAGTACTTTCTTAGATCTATTGAGTGCACTTATGCTTTATGAGCTGGAGTACAGTTGCATACACTAGGTATAAAATATTGATGTGTGTAGTATTGTAGGGAAGGTAATTAGTTAATAGTTAGATAATTGGCATTGAGACGTTTAAACAAGATCTGCACATAAAAGCTTTTTAAAATGTATTTTAAACATGTATGAGAGTTTTAGCCGCAAGTGGTTACAGTCGGCAATTGAATATAGCTTACACGATACTGGTTGACAATACGAACACTAGCCTTAAAGGTTGTATGTTAGAAAAAAAACGTGTGTTTTATTGTCTTTTGAATTGTCTATTCCTTTTCCGTACCTTATTTTCATGGAGGTTTGTAAAAACAATGCGCCTCAGCAGAAAAGTATTGATACAACATACGTAGAAAAAATGATCTTTACTATGACGATGTTGTTATGCGCGTGCTCATTAACATGTGGTAGTTCACTGGGCACCAAGCGAAACAAACGGAAACCATCGCTTTTGAGAAAGATCCTTCAAATTAAGTAGCCTTTTAGAAGAAAAACCACCGAAGGAGGGCTCTTGTAACCTGCATGTTGAATTTAGTTGTAGAAACCTTGCCTTTCGCTTATGAATATCGGATGATCATGGTGCTACTAAAAGGTTAGTCGATATTCGAGAAGTATATAACACATTAACTGGACTATTACGAAAGAATAGGGAGAGCTTTCTGTGAGATATTCAAGTGCAGAAAGGCTGGTACCAATGTTAAATCTGTATTGTGTTCGTGTGCGTATGGTTGCTTCGGAGCATCGGCACGAGTGTTTGGCCTTGAACGACCGTAGCTCGCTTCTCTTTGCCCAACGTCGTTTGGCCATGATGAGCTACCTGAGATAATGTGTCGTGGTGAATACATTTATAAAGACGTAAACGGCTCATTTCATAACGATGTAGCAGCTGAAAGAACGTTAGGGAATTATTTCACTGGCATAGGTCTGATTCCAGAAGTTGATTTCACTTTTACTTGTTTGCCAGAACAGGGCAGAGTAATAATTCTGTTCTAAGAACATGAGCGTCGCATAATCATGAAATTATCATTGTTTATACTATACAGCTCGTTGGATTTAACTTTTTAACGTATACCTTCTCTTGCAACAGAAGTAATTTCGCTTGATTACCTAATGGGAGAAAAGCACCAATACGAAAACTAAAGATAGTTTAAATCACTCGGTTATAATGACGAAGCCAAATGGGGCAAAAATACGTGCAGGTAATGCGACTGTGAGCTGAGTGACCGTTTAGGTAGGTAGTCTTGCTGTTATGCGGTTATCGTCGTATCGATTCGACATAAAAACACACGTTTTACCTCGCCAGAATAAAAAAGTCAAGTTTGTTTGATATTTGTAAAACTTTTAGTTCCGTCCAACGTCAGCTATGATAGTGGGTACGAATTATGAGTGAACAAATTCATTTGCTTTGGCGAACGCGCACGAAGACAGACAATAACTGCCACAGGCAAGCGGCATTTTGCCACCGCTATGATGCTGGTAACTGCCATCATATTTAGTTACAAACGTTACTAGTACAACTACAAATGAGACAATACTGGCAAAAACTTGAATTTATTGAAAACAAAAAATGAGCTCACGGGACCAACACTTTTGAAAACGATTATCAACACATAGCATGCCAAAATTGGTAAAGCTTGCGATCGACTACGACGTTTTTAGGACGACTAAATGTAAAGCAATCACGCACGTCAAAGAGAACAACTAAACTAGAGCTTGGCTCATAGGCACGCAAACTTTCCGTATAAATGTCAGAAACGCATGTAGATTTTTATGAATAAAAATAGAAATAACACAACCAAAAAATTGTTTATTTCTGTAAATATGATTTACAATTGTAAAAGCTGAGTGTGCTTGGTCTGTGTTCTTGCACTGCACTATAAAGTCTATCTGCTTATGTCCACCCAGCGTTTATACTGCCAAATGAGCAGGTATAAAGCTAATAAAAAAACTGGAAACAAACTTTGTAAAGCATCTGGTAGTGCTCAAATAGCTTTGTTACCGCTCAACTATCGGAGGTAGTAATTAAACTGGAGATTTATTTTAATGTAAGAAAATCTAGCATTAAAAAATTGAGATAAAATTAATGCGGTAGCTATGACGGACATATGGCCGCGAAAAATACATGAGAAATTTAGCCTTGTTTTTGAGTTTAAAAAAAGATTTAGAATACAATGCTGTGTTCTGTATGTATGGAATTTCCTAAACATTTTTGTGAGTCGCAGCGCGTCTACTTGCAAGATATATCTGTTTTGCTATTAATAAACATCACTTCAAGTGTTGGTGTTAGCGTGTACTGCGATTGGGCGACTATGAAAAATTTAACTTACCACGGTTAACGTACGAAGATTGCCGATCGCCAACAAGCACATTCGTTTTATAGAAGATTGTGCGTTGAATGGAAGTCTCGTCGCGGAAAGGGTGAAATTTGCCTTTGCTTGCCACTGACTACAGAAGATGATAATGTAGAGATTATGGAATGGCAGCTTAGAAATGAAATGCGCAATTTAATATAATAGTTGTTTATATATATATATATATATATATATAGATGTCACGCTAAGATTCCGCCTATTCTTAAGAAGTAAAAGAGATTAGCTGGGTTTTTATTTTGCATTTGGTTCACCATTAAGTAACGTATGTCTCACTAAACTTCATCGTAATCCTGAGTATGATACACACACGAGTGTTTAACTTTAATGGAAACTGATGCAATAATGCTGCAATAGGCTAAGAAGGTCTTTTTGACGCTTTCTGTTGAGAGCACAAAGGAATCAAACATTTCCGCTCTTGCTCGCCTAGAGAACTAGTGAAAATCAATGCAAAAAAATTAAAAAATGTGGAAACTGTATAATAAAGTTCTGTATGGCTCCAGAAACATAAAAGATTAAATTTTATTGAAAGATATTTTGAACTGTGGTTTATGTGCACAGGTGAACCATTTTATTAAAAAAGTTTAGATCTTTGGAATTTACCCATAAATAGAACCATACGATTCGAAAGGTGAAATACATATTAGACTACAATTCAATAAAGAGAGGCAAAAACATTCTTTAAATTGTGCCATGATTTATCCCAACTATCAAGTGTCAAATGTTGTTTTATTAATGCTGAGCGAAAAAGGGAAAAAGGAAATACCTTTTAATCTAGTTAATATATATATATATATATATATATATATATATAT
>MNPL01001327.1:0-16378 GCA_002081605.1 Tropilaelaps mercedesae
TATATATATATATATATATATATATATATATATACATACGGTGGAGCTTTGTTGGTGTTAGCATTTCGAGTATGCACTTCGTAGTTCTACTCCTTTTCAACTAAACTAGTCTCAACCGGAGATATTCCAGCGATCAGAGAAACTAATGACTTGGCCTATTTCAATACTGTAATACTCGATCCTATCAGGATTTTCTAGAGAATTAAAAGTGTTAAACAAATTATTAGGATACATTTTATTGAGATAACTGGCTGACACCTACTAGTACTTGACGGCATTTTTATAAACTACCCTTGATCCACGACCCTCTAGAATACACCTGCATAAGCTTAATTGTGATAGAATTGCGCTATTCAGGCGAACGGATTCTAGTCTAGATGGCAACCATAGCGGTGCTTCGTATGACTGCGAGCACGATATTTGATACGCAACCGGTTGATTTTCTTGAACGCGAGCACAAAGAAAATAACGAGAAGCAATTATAGCGCTCACACTTTGGCCAAAACCTGAGCTTTGTCCGCTATTAAGTAGGATAGTATCTCCTAGCTGAAATGAAAGCTTGAGAATTTGTCGCGCTGCTCCGGCCCTCTAATGTCGTAGCTTACGTATCCTGCAAGGGTACAATGCTTTCGTAAACAGATGTGATCATATTGCCACGAGCGAACATCGTTTCAAACTATTGCGGATATTCAGCTCGATTCGACAATAGAACGTGTGCAGCGTGGATGTGTGCGACCTATTCGAGGAACGACCAGGTACCAATATTCAAAAAAAAGCTTTTTTCTCTAGTTTAGCAAACGATCGTTGAGATGTCGTTACGAACATACCTAGCCGTACATTAAAGTGCTGTGGAGACTTGATTCTGAATTTCCAATACGGATTAAAGACGTTGCAAACCCTGTGTGAAGTTTCGATGTCTGTATAAATGTACGATACGAAATCCTCGTAAATCATCGATGTTAACTAGTCTAATCGAAGACAAGGTGCCCATAACCTTTTCGAGACAAAGCTAATGATCAACAACCTGGGTTTAACCCGTCGTAAACGTGTGTAAATTCTCGTATCTATCTCATATCTATTCGTAGCTTTTCTAGCTGCTGGATGATATCTAGAGATCGACAACTATCTACGCTTGCAATAAAATTAATGAATCTAGATAGCCCTCCATGCCGAATAACACAGAAAGTGCACAATGCCCGCGTATGGGTGGAGCTTATGCGATGGAATGCGTCTAGACAATCTGAATATAGGCATAATTATATGACTGTCTGGTTAGCGCCTAACACTGTTGACCTATCCGTTGTCTACGATTATAGTTCGCCCACGCTGGTGCAAAAGATCGTTACAACTGACACATGATAAATCGCAAACCAAAGAATTCCTTGGCACTATGTGGTCCCGAACGCAAAATGCGGTGGCGTTCCTTAGTCGTACAAATGTATAAGACATGCGCGTTCTTCTACGAAGTGTTATTCAACGTGCACATATCCATCAGCGAAATGGACATCATAGAAACCCATAGCAGCGATTTTCGAGTTTAGGCAACACTGCATATAGCAAAAACCATTACGCTTATACCAACGCCCGTATTCTACCTGTATAGAACAAATAGTGTCTCTCTTTTATGGGAACGTTCTAGTGGTCAACTGGCACGGGCTACCCGGAGATTCACGTAGAGTGTACCTTATCGGTATGTTTGTTTGCATGTTTGAGCTAAGTTGCTTTGCGTCGTAACGGTTTTCGTGACTAGAATTGCGCATGCCAAAATAGAGTTATCATCTATGAGTACAGAATGCCTTTGCATCTCAATATTCGCAACGCATATATGTGAAACCCCATGTAGTTTCGCTTGCCCAATCGACGAATCTAGGATTTCGACTGCAAAAGACCAAACTGATTGGCTTGAGCGTCATTGAAATAAAAGGAGATTTATTATTTTTCGCATATCTTGGCGAGTTGGGTTTTAGACATTTATTAGTTGAAATTCTGATAGTGATGCTTTATTGCCGTAGTAAATTAAAACATCATCTGTAAGAACCGTCTCAGTGGTACACGTCAATAGAGTTGAAACTTTGCGTTGGCCGGATTTCGTGCTAGTTGGGAAGATGATGACTTAGAACGGGTATTGCTCCGTTTTTATATACCGATTCCCTATAAAGCCTGATCGAATTTCACTCCACTGGCGGATGCGAAGTGAAGATATCTCTAACAGCTTTTATAACACATCAACCGGTTTCTTCCGGTAGAAAGTTGTTTGCCCAATGAATTACATGTTATTCTATATTGAGTGTTGAGCGGGGGCTACTTTAAAACGCTTGGGAGTGCTAAACCGTGAAGAGGTAATTTTCATACATTGAAGCGGCGCATCCAATTGTGGAGGTGAGATTTGAAATAGCTGTTTTTGTTTGCGACATATCTATACTAACTTTTATGCTTTTCTGTTGAAAAAGGGGCCAAAATTCGTAGATGACGTGTTATTAGGCAGGCAAGCTAAACAAAATGTTGGCATACCAGCGGACAGGTTCTACGTTAGATTAATAGTTATCGGCACTTTCCTATTTAAAACTGGCCGCACGGTACTTGTATATGGGAGACCGCATGGCACGAATTAAAGTGTTACGGACAGCATTCCCGAAATCGAAGCACATCTCACCCATCCGCCTTCTCGTGCTGAGCAAACATTCAGCTGGGATAGCATTCAACGGGATACCCGTGTAAGTCAACTAGTAGAACGTCCCCATTTCATGTGAGAACAACATCTAACAAATGCAAATGGGTCAGTCATTCGGTGGCCTATGAGCAACGAGCTGTTATGATAAATATACGCGTGTCTGTAGACTCCGACGACATATTTGCTCCTCTGCGAAGCCGATTCCGTTACAATGCTCCACTGCTCGTGCGGCTGTCGCTCGCCGAACGATTTCTACGCCTTTTCCAAGCCTGGCCACTTGGCGTTCCGCTTACATCAGATGTAATACCATCCCGCCCTATAGACAGCAGTACTATGTGATGCAATCTATGGGAGCTTAACTGTGGGGGTGCGTGCGCCCACCTTGAGATTTCGCCGGCTCTCGCTGTCTGTTTCTCTACAAGCTTTCGATCTCGCATATCACGGCGCGGCCGCCAGAGACACCAACCAGCTCGCGTGCCCACCAACTTCAGACCCATTTTCCTCCTATCTTCTCCTATTCACTCACAAGTGCTGCTAATGCTGCTACACTCACTCGAGTGTAGTGAGGTCGAGTTTGTGTGTCTGCGCGTCCGTCGTGTTCGACCACTTCGTTGCGAGCGAGTTAATTGAAATCGCGGGCGGACAACGAATTCATTTCGTGTTTCGGTGTATGCGTGCGGGATGGCGAGTTTCGGCACGGAGCGCTGATATGTCTGTCGATTTGTACGCGTGGTCGAGTGTGTGTCCAAATGTATTTGTGTGCCCGAACTGGGTGTTTTGTAAAAGTGGGATACCGGATGGGGGAATGGGGGAGCAGAAATGCCAAGTTAAGCGGAGGGCGTTCAGTGAAGTTGTGGGCTGATGGGGGCTGAAGCGTTTTTGGAGCAGGTATGCTATCTCTGTCTGGCCGAGCTGTAGACGAGTCATGCTCGACGACAGAATGGCACAATTGGCCTTAGGGTGCTGGCATATATATACACGCGTGCATCTGTGTGTGTGTGTTTATGTGTGTGTGTGTGTGTGTGTTTGTATGTGTATAAGTGTGTGTGTGTGTGTTTAAGTGTGTGTGTATGTTTGAGTATGTGTGTAAGTGTGTATGTGTGATTAAGCGAGAATGGCCTTCCCAATAAGAGGTATGGACCTCAAACATGAGAATCCGAGAAATGCTCGCTTATTTTAGCAAAA
This sequence comes from Tropilaelaps mercedesae, assembly GCA_002081605.1. NCBI lineage: Eukaryota > Metazoa > Arthropoda > Arachnida > Mesostigmata > Laelapidae > Tropilaelaps > Tropilaelaps mercedesae. The sequence continues at coordinate 3,857 of MNPL01001327.1, forward strand.
AACTACTGCCCACGCAGGAGATACGTGCATGGCAAATTCTATTGGACGAGCGCACGAGACATGAAACTTGTAGGGTAGGTGAGGTCGAGTGATGGTCCTCTCATAATGGTACTGTTACAAAAGCGAAACGGATTGATGCCGCGTTTGAGCACAATTTGGCTTGTACACACAAATCTGTCGTAGGTTTATTACAAATGTTTATTGCAAAAACCTGTAAAAAATCTCAACGCAACGAAATGCATCGACACACGAGAACAATAACGGCTGCAACATTGAAGAGCCTGGGACACGTTGTCGTGAGCAATATTATTGCTTAGCAAAATATGTACAAAAGAATAAACCTAGCCACACAAAGAGTTTGATTGGCTTTCTTCAGCCTTGGTAGTAGTACGCAAGCCGATTTCTCTGCTAGGCCCTGCTGAAGTAACTACCGCTGTGCCATCATCTTCTATTTTCTTTATTGATCTATCTATTGATTGCCTAAAGAATACGCCAAACGACATCATTAAGGAGATGGTTATTAAGAAGATCATTAAGAAGTTATGCATTAGAGTACAGCATTGCGATACGTATTTCTCCTATCTAATATCGAAGCAAAGTACCGCTATTTGACAATTATTTGAGTCGAACAAACAATTTGTCATCAAATCGACCCAGAAAGCACTGACTGTGGTCTGGTGTCGACAACCAAGGAGATGAGTTCATCTACGTATACTTTGTCGTCCACGAAGCGTCTTTCATGGTCGGTGCAGTTGTGTCATTTTTCGTCGCTGCACTTCGCTGTGGCGCCGATCTATGCGTCCATCCTTCGAGAAGTCGGATACTGTGTTTAGGCAGCCGCGTAGTAAACGTCGACGATCATCGACTTTTGAGAGGGCGGTTTGTGTAATGCTATCCCGTCCAGCTACGTCCTGCATGGCCTGCATCGACGCACTACCACAAGAGAATCGGACAAACAGTCAATTGAGTTTTATTGCTGTAAACTATTGAATTTAGTTATTTGCATCGATATGGGCGAGAGGCCATGGCTTCACAACAGAAGGTGTCCATTTGTAATACAAAGACTCTGATAGCTGTGGCAAATTTTCACCCATCAAAGTACTCCACCAACTTTTGGTACTGGTATAAGTATTATGAATAAGTGTTTAATCACTTTTCATAATATTGGGAGTAAACAGATAGCGGAAACGAAGCTGACAAATGGCTTTGTTGTCTTTTCTGTCTTCGAATGTAATTGCCATTTCGGACATTGCAATTGTCGAACATCTGCGACCAGACACAACTCCTCTGTGTCAGCTCCGAGAGTTCTGCACGACAACGGTATCATCACCCATAAGTATGGGTCGATGACATATGTCTTACAGCTTCTCCTGGTCAACCCTCTCCTTTCAGCGTTATTGGGTCCTGTCTGCATCGCTTATCCAGGTGGTCACTCTCAATTTTACTCGGGATAGAGAAAAAACACGAGCTCAATTTTTCCTAGTTTTCGTCGTTGCCGTCCCATATGTCCTACGAAACTACGAACGCCCCAACACTCGCTTCCTCTTCACCTGGCTATGCTAAATAAATTCTTTAGGGACCCTTTCCGTTTTAAGTTAACTTAGTTGTCCCGTCTAGTGGCTGTTCTGTCTTCCTGCCTAGCCCCCGCCATTGCATCCACACCTCACTTCGTTTTTGGGCCAACTTTGGGGTGTTACGCCTTTGGACAGTGAAAGTGAGCGTCTATTTTTGCTGCAGAGCTATGAAAATCAGCCAGAATGAGTTGAAACTTATGTTCACTGTTGGAGGGCCTGTAACAACAGAAGTAACAGCAGCGAGGCCATATGACTTAGTAGGCCTCCCCTCGTGAAAGCTGCCGCTACACTCACCAGTCCCTTCATGAAGCTCGCGAGGTCCGCCAGCCGACGAATGACGTAGTGCACAGATCAAATTGCATTTGGTCACAAACTTCTTAAAGTTGACTTGCGCCTTAATTCGTGCGCATAAAGTCAGATCTTAGCTATGCAGAAATTTACGGAAGGTAGACCCCTTTCTCCTAGTTTGTCCCAAACTCGTAGTTTGTACAACGCAAACCGCGAGTTGCATTATGTGGTGTGTCCGTTAGTCGTAGCCACAACGTGTATTTCTGTATGTTTGGACTTAGTTTGGATTTATTTCGTATTGATTAACTAACTAGCTCCCGATTCATAAGGTTAACTATACAATAGAGCCGTAAACTTTTCTGCATCAAGCGAGTTGGTATGTTCGATAGCTCAAATCGACGTCTAATATTAACGGGAGTTAGGGCGATAATAACAGTTGCTCTAGCGCGCCAGGCGTGAAAAACATCGATGGCTCGGTGGCCTGGTGCATGCGTATGCGCCCTGCGACCGAAGGAGACACTTAAGTGCACAGGTTCGAACCCGTCGGTGCACATTTACATTTGTATGGGGGCCGTTTTACGAAGTAATGAAAAAACTGTTACCGTGGATGTTAAGTATTGGTTGATGGCCAACCCTAAAACATTTTCTTTAGGCATAAAATCTCTACATGAAAATAATCTCTACATGCACGATGTTATTCTCCTCGAAATAGAATTATGACAGAATTTTGCCCAATTTGTCGATTTCGTTATCCTAAATAATCAAGTCTCTCAATTCAAGCTTTAAACTTTCTTTGTTCAGCTATGGATATCTAATAACGAGTTAATGTAGCATATTAAAAGCAGTGTAAAATGTTGTGGGAGCTAGTTTCAGTGAGAATTCTAAACTTCTATCAGAGTTTTCACCAACTTAGAGGCAGAGCAGTTAGCTATGTCAGATGTGTTTGAACTGTTTTAACCTGGTGGCGAAATTCCATAATGAGCAAGACTTTTATCAGGGACGAATTCTCCAACGTTAATTAGGGCCACCACACAGCCATTCGAGAGGGATCGCTTCTTAAATATGGGTAATTATTTTTGCATATAAACACGTGAGCATCATTAGTATATTTAATACCCTCCTATTCGGAATATCAACGCTCTATCTTAGAATGGCATACTCTAGGCGCACACAGTGAAGCATCGACATTAATGGAGCATGATCATGTACACGTGCGCATTTCGAAACATTAGATTGAACTCTCACCTATCTGCTTTGGTAATAGTTGCTGTTCACAGCAAAGATACAACACAAAACGCAGGTCATCCACTTGATCCACAAACACCGATTGGGGCTCAGGCACCATCTGGGGCGATATCTATTGGACAGCTTCGTCGGCATCGAGGCACGAGCTCTTCGATACTACGGCACTCTTGAGCGCTTTCATTATCGAATGACCTTGTCGGTTATAGTTGGCCTTCTCGCTCTGCACCCGCCAGGCCCATTACCCCTTGAGGTTTTTCTGCGTCCTTGGCTGCTCGTGACCCCGCATGCGGCGCGGACCATTGCGGAGGCGAATAGCGACACAGAAATTGCAAGGGCTGCACGCGTCAGCCAAACGCTCCCCTCAGCGCATTCCTACGAAGTTAGCGAGCGACACCGCCTCGTGTCTAGGAATCCCCGGGGTTCTGCCGAACATAGCCTTGTCGACCCCTCGTACCGGCCAGATGTTGATAGTGACAACCCCCGCCCCCTCGCAATGCCTAACTCTCCATTCGCAACCCTCGGCACTCCTGGCCGGTACCTCTGAAGCTTACTCAACCCATCTCTTCCATTTCTCGTTGGAGACGCTGTGTGTCTCATGCAGATGGGCACTCAACATGGGGTGAACGTCAATCCGCGATGAGATTTTCACCAACTGCATAGGGTATGGATAAAATTTGTCGATACATGCTGAATGAACTGTATGAGTCGACTATGTTTCGAAGAGTAGACGTACGGTTTTAGAAGCATTCGCGTCTGCTATTCATTACCAACTAAAAAGTTTCCTATGCATTTAATTCATCGATACGTAGGTGGTGTTCAATCCTCGTAAAAATCCACCCTCATAGTTCTACACCACACCGGAAACTTCTGTCCGCCTGTTTTCCTTTCATACAGCCGCCGACTCAGCACCCTGATACCGGTTTCCCGATGGATGCAGGCTTGGCGATGTTGGTTCAAGTCAATGACGATGAGTACCCCACCGGGCGCTCAGTGTGCTCGGTGAAGGCGGCACGAGCAGCAGGGCCGACGCGCCGATGAGCGCCCCACATCCGACCACTGCAACCAGATCTGAGACCGACAGGGTCGAGCAGCCGAGCCACCCATAGGGAGACAACCTCAAGCCAATGTTTCAGTAGGCTCGAGCCTCGGGCTAGATAGATCCCTCCCCTGGCCATCCAAGGCCCTCTCCCTCCTGGACCCCCTCGCCGCGTCAGGCGGTCCCCGAAAGCTCGTCATCGTCGTCGTCGTCGTCGTCATCATCGCCTAACTGTACCTCATGGCTCATTCGCTCAATCGAAGTTCCAACAGTTGGCCAATCGATGTAGACTAAGTGGAGTTACTCCAGTTGAGTTGCTCGAGAGTTCGCGCGCGCAGTCCACCACCTCGCTATCTGTATCTGTAGCACAGACAACCTGCAAATGCTGCCCGTTGGCCGTCTAACAGCAGCTCGGCGACCCTTCTCATATCTGCCCAGCTACCAACGTACGTGCCGAGAAACCTAATCGAGTCCAAACAAGCAACCGGATGAACACACTCGTCGAGACGTGCGCTTGCAGGTCGGAGACGAGAGTTGATGATTGAGAGCTACTTAAGAGAGGTAACGCGGTCGACGAAGGATCTGCTTGAACGAGCCAACGAAAGAGTGTCCGAGTGAAGCCGTCACAGGACTCTTCTCCTTGGCGCTACGAAACGACATCAAGTTCACCATCGGGCCACATCGCGGTCAGACACGGACTTAACTCCCCAACCTGCCCCCACCTCCGGCTGGTCCCACCTCGTAAGATCCCAGCCTGTCATAGCCGCGTGGTTCAAGAGTGTGTCCACGGCAATTGGACAACGATACAGCGGCGCTAACGACGACGACTGCGCAATTGGAGCGGGTCACGGCACGCGGAGTTCATTTCGTGACATCCTCGAACGATGCAGCCGGTGCCCGCCTAGTCACCGGTATCAATGGCGCCAGCATTATAATTTAGTGAAGTTTACTTGATGGCCGACGTCGTTCTGCCCGACGACGTCCAGCCACTCCAAGGACTACGACGGCCTACGATTGGCCTTAGTACTGCTCCTTAATACCACAGCAAGTACGAGGAGCGCGTCGATAGCCTTGTTGAGCGCGCCATTACTTGGTGACGCCATTCGAATCATCTGAGTTCCCTCGAACGCTCAGTCGAAGTTCTGACATCGCTGAACACGGACACACTCACGCACGAAGACAAAACAGTGAGGGAGGACGAACCCACGAGAAACCTCGAGCGCCTCCCTGTGGACCCTGTAGCAGGCCCATGTGCTTAGTGTTTTCCACATCGGTAGCTTGCAACATGCCGAAAGGGTTTCTTCTTCAGAGGCCGTCATGCCTTGCCATGAGTGCGCCGAACCCGAAAAAGCGGCTTCTCCATTGCGCGCTAATAGATTTCGCCGAGGTGGTTTCCCACGAAATGCCGTTGCCCCCGTCGCCGGTGTCGCCTGGCTCAGGATCCGACAGTCCGGTCAATCTGACTACGAGTGTTCCGCCAAGTCTGCCAGTGAGTGTCGAAGCCCCGCTGACTCCTGATTACTTTCAGGACATGCCAGCCGCACCGAAGTTCGCAATGAGTGTCTCATCGGCAGCTCTTACCGGCGGCACGCAAGCAGGACGGCTGAGTCCCACCCATGTGTCCATTGTTACCTCGAACGCGCAACCCTATACAGTTCTTAGCAAGGAAGAGACTGGTCCACCTGTTTCGTTACCCACAAGCAAGCGACTGTGCACATCGAAGTTCACTTGCAAGTTGTGCAGACTTAATTTCAGCGATGCCCTGTCACTCGCGAGACATGTTTGTGCTGCAATACGGCCCGTCGAGTACAGATGTCCCGAATGTGACAAGGTAAGTGGCACGACTAGCATAGCAAAATAGGTGACATAACGCCAGCGAATACAGAAGGCAGAACGAATCACCATCAATTGAATAGACATACACTAACAACGATTACAACAGTGGAGAAAAAGCATTTTGCTCACTCGATGTTCGATGATATTCACATCATCAGTAGATTTCAACCAAACGTCTCATCTGCTTGACTCTGATAAAACCTTGAATGCATATCAGTCGAATTAGTCAAAAAAAAAAGTTGCACATCCGAACTGTAGTGCTTTACTCGCGGTTACACGACCTATGGGCAACACGTAACTAAACCATAGATTGAAACCCGTTGCCAGGTATTCAACAATCCTGCAAACTTGGCATCGCACAGACGGTGGCATAAGCCATCAGCAACGCAGCAGCTACAGTGCCCACACTGTGCACAGTTCTTCCGACGGAATTCGCTTCTGAAGAAGCACATAGAAACGGAGCATCCAGCGCATCGTCAACGACAACAGCCCCACCAACATCAGAGTCGCCCGCAAGCGACTACCCAGGATAAAGAGGATCAGCAACCAACTCATGAGAGTCGCTCGCAGCCTATGCAACAAAGCCAACCCTTCACTCTAAGTCAATCTTCTCAGGACCATAATTCGTTGACAGGCGAAGATCAGACCGCGCATTTAGGCTCACTGCACGCGCATCCCAATTTCGTCATTCACGGTCTGATACATCATCCGGAATCCCCGTTTATGCCACCCCGTCTACCCGGAATACACTGATGCGGACCTTCGAGGGCTGTTGAAGCAAACAGGCGATTTGTCATGTCACTCTAGCAAGCGCGTAGTTGTGTTGCCGTATTTTGCATCTAGGACGTAACGGGCGATTCAAGTGATGAGCTATTGTACTAAGTTTACTGTGCTATGTCTGTCGTTCAAGCATATGTTCGAGGGGAATTGGGTGCATCAAGAAGTATTCGATGCTTCTGCTCGACAACACTAGTCTTGTGTCAACGTCCTGCCGCTTAATTATTTGCGGTAGAAGACCACTAAAGCAGCGCTTACGGCGTTGGGTTTAGGGATCGTGCCAGCGAACGCTCTGCATGCCAAACAATGGACTTTTAAAACCACTAGCTTTTGGAACGATTTCGTACTTCCAATTCGTATGAGAAATATCGCGCATGTGATAGACCTAGCCGTGAACACAATGAGTTGGAAGTAATTCCGAAAGAGTCGTAGAATGCGAAGAGATATATAGATATGAAGAGAGCGAGTAGTTGCGCTGTGAGTAGGCAAAAACGGTTAGCTGCACGGATTTTTCGCCAGCCTAAGAAAGGCCGCAAGCCAGCTACCGGGTATTCCAATCACAGGCTCGAGCGAGTGCCAGCGTCGCGCCCACTCCAGACTAATGGCGAAAGCAATCATTTACAGAATGTGTTTTGTTAACATGCCGAGCAAACCAAAGTCAGTTCTCGCTTCCACGTTATGCACGAAAAGAGGATCTTATGAACGCAATACCCATAACATTGTTTTACGGCTAGTCCTGAATCTGTCCCGGAGTACGAAGGTAAGCGATTGCTAAACGAAGTCGGAACACATCATTTCGTAGGTAACACTCTGTCCAAAGACAAGGGGACGTAAACAATGGGAACTGTATACTTATTTCAGCTAGCAACACGGCTAGGCGAACACTCATATCAGTTCGTCTTGTCTGTTTAGTTGGCTCAGCGTCAACATGTAGTAGCTAACGGCAGACTTACTGTAACCCAATGAATGTTTGTTGTCAGTGGCAACATATACCTATGGCCTTAGAGGGCATGTTATTTGTCTAGTCAACGAAGCACGCATCTATTTGGGTGTCTGATTCCGGACTGAATTTCTGTTTTGCAAGTAAAAACTAGGCTTGCATGCGATTCCACATATTCTGGCTGTAGGGCATTTTTCAATGGTTTTTTTCGTAAGCATGAGACGTTCAAGGGCTACGGGCTTGGGGGCTCTTGGGCTATTGTCAAGGGCTATAAGCCCCTGATAGCAACCCAGGTTCACACTTCGCTCACATTTGGCGAACAAACAAAAAAGTTACTGCAGGAATGTTTAGAGCACAATGAGCAAAGGTTATCTTTAAAATCCATTGAAACGTCGCCGACAAACACAAGGTAGAAATCTGTTCGAGGTTGCGCAAGTGACAAACAACTGGTCATCGGATCCGGAAGCCGTCAAACTGAAGGTTGACATGAAATAAGAACGAATGAATGTCTGCAAGTGAATGGATCAAACGGTACGTTATTGCAGTTGTGATCAGTTCATAAATACGCATTAATGCGTCGTAGAGGACATATAGTATGCTATTTCATATTTTTCCGGACGTACGTAATACTCTCATTACGTACTCACCATCTAAATCTTGTAAATATAACCTAGACACGTTGTGAACGAAGGCGTTTCGTCGTCCTCGTATCGTGGGCACGTGGCCGCCACAGACGTATCTGTACAAATCGAGTCAACCCATTATAGTGTATTTGTCTATCTAGCATACTGTAATGACGACCCTGAGTAGCATCTTTCTATGTCTTAACAGCGGTCGGAAAACGTGTTGGGTTATATTACCGAGCACCATTCTCCCATCCATGTGACGTTATGTTCGGTCTCAATAGCCCTTTTTTAGAGGCTCGGTGGTACTTGGAGAGAATCGCACGTTAGCCCGACGCGTTTTGACATAGCGTAATAAACCGCGTGCTCTTAACAAGCAGAACAATACGCTCAAATATGAAAAGCTTAGTTGTAGTTGAATTAAATATTATCCAACATCTTAAGAATGTATCTGTCAATAAAAGCGATTGAACGCTGAATAGGAACGACTTTACTCGGTACCACGTAACTAATTATGTCAAGCGGCGCCTTTGGAACGTTAAACCCGTCTCTTCACTATATATTTCAACTAGCAACATCTAAAAGCGACCTTAATTTTACGGGCTTCGTAGAAGTTAACAGCGCATATCACAGCACTTAGTAAAGATGTGCCTATGACTGAAACAGAAAATTCCTAATTATTAGGTGAAATATTTTTATGTAGGAAGTCGCGGAATGACTTTTGGTCTGCCGGCAGAGGTTGCAGTAATCGCAATCGACGTCAAGCCATGTTTAGTTTTGCACAGGAATGATTCCTGAATATTGTCAGAAATTTATTATCAGTTTGTCGTATACCTGCCTTATTCAATGTTAACCTCATAAAATGAAAATATAAAGGGTGTATAATGTGGCGCTTTTTTGAAACCCTGAGAATCACTAGAAATGCATTCAACAGTGGTGAGCGGCATATTAAGAGTGCAGAAACGACAGCTTGAATGTACGTAATTAAATATGCGCGGAGTGGTAATTTTTTGGACTGCATATCATATCTTGGTTATTTCATTATGCCATAATTCCGGCGATGCTATTTCCTCACGTTCTGCTAAAACATATTTAAGCGCCTTCACCATTAAGCAACAGGGGATAACTACGCGCTTTCACGCAAAGTCCGTGGATCCATGGTAAACAAGTCAAACTTCGCCTTTATTGAACATTCAAGTATGCTTTGTATCTAAATATATAAGTGAAATGATTTCCCAATTTGGCTTAGAAGGCAGTATATTATATGAAAAACTATGACAGACTAACCTGTATATATATATATATATATAGGGTCCGCAAGAAGTGTTTGATCCGTAGTCGAGTATTTAATTTTGATAATTATCAGCCACAGACCATATCGTCAATAAAAGCAACCGTGCTCCTCGTACTCAAAGGCCAAGTAGTGACTGGCATTTCAACGGGATTGGTTACAATTCCAATATTGATATGGCGCGCATTTGACGTTATTTGAAAGATGGACTGGCTAGTTTGCAACTTGTCAGAAGAAATACTACCCCGCAGTGGTAATTGTCTACACAAGGGACATGACCAATACCAACACAATGCATTGTGCTGACCAATCGTGGATAGATTACAGTTGTTCGGTAAGTACGATCAATTAGCTATCGATATTCAACAGACGCAGGGTACGGACCCAAACTTGGGAAGAGCGATACGCCAATGAGGACAAAAGGCTGGAGGTTGGACGCACGAATTAGCAACTATCATGAAGAGTAGCCTTGCCATTATGATGAAAAAAGTACAGGAAGTTGAGTCTACCGTTTCTTGCTGATCCGAGAGATCGTGAACTCTAGCACACCCGCTTAAGATTTCTTTTCAAATTGTACGTCTTTGAACCAGGATGGATTGGGTCAAAACTTCATAGCAAATTTGTTTATAAACACAGTAATTCTGATGAATGTTAACGCATTTTCCGTTACGTTTCTCCTGCGTTGCGAAGCATCCATGCTAGCAGTGTAGGATCGGTCTGGAGCTACCATAACCCTGCTTACAGGTCATCATGTTCATCTCAAACGTTTACAGGCGTAGCGTTGCTCGCCGAAAGCCGCCCTCGTTGGCCATAAATGTTCACTTTTATATTGAGATGGTTTACTTCTCAGCGCGAACATTTTTAAGATTTATGACTAGCGGTCAGATCATTCATTTCTCGATTATGTGGTTACATCCATTTGTTCATGGACCTTACTCGATGCCTGAAGTCGCGTACTGTTTTTCGCGCTCCGCACTTATTCGCTGACGATATCCTATCCCGATTGTCTTCAAACAATCACTCAAAATAACCTCCTGTAAATTTCGTCTGTCAGTGCTGACTTTATCCTTGTCGGTGGTCTGCCCCTTCTGTATAAATAAGGATCACTCATCATCCATTGCTGTTCGTTGAAATAATTTAAACAGATTGGAAGTGTTGCGATTTACAGCACCAATGTTATATTCGGTCATAATAATGCTACTTAAAATTATACAATTGCCGTAAGTCATAAGCATGTAAATCGCGATTGTCGAGTGACGTATCGGTATGAATCCTAAATTACAGTGCATCTTTTTATAAACCTTAAAAATTAGACATCTGTCCTTACTAAATGTGACCCAATTTTGCGTTGAGCTTTATTACTTTTTCCTCATGCAAGAAAAAATAATCTTGTATTTTTTTAAGCGTTTCAATGAGTAACACGGTTTCGCGCGACTTATACGAACGTGGCAGGTTAATCGAGATATCAGTAATAACATTTGGCTTTTCTTACGATTCTTTATTTATTAAAAACATTTTTCTGTAAAATCTATAACAGTTTAATTACATCGCCGCTTGAATCGATTTGTGTGTCCTGCACCGTTATTATATATATATATATATATATATATGCAAGTTTTTTTCTTTTTACATGCGTGAGGAAATAGAGGTTTACATCCTCTACCACATCGTAAGTGTAACACTAGAACAACGTATTATATCTAGAATAAGGTGTATTATTCCGTTCGCTGTGTTAGCTTTTTGTACAATTGGTAACATGGACATTGTCATTCCGCTATTATGTCACTCTAACAATAATTGTAGTTCTAGTATTTGCTATTCTATGTCTTAATAGATACACTCGTTTTTTTGGCTTCATTCATTTCGAATCACGATATTCGCGATTCCGTGCGAGAGGAGTATAGTACCCGAAATGATGCTATATACGACGGGACGTGGATTGCTCTGGCTACACGAAAGCTGCATACTCACTTTTCTTCTTCAGAATGGATTACTGGTAGTCTATCGTGCCTACGATTTTACCTAATTTGCGCCACTTGTTTAACCTTAGCAAAAAACTCCGTAAGGGACTTCATAAGTCGTTCTCTAAGTGCCTTCGTTGTATTTCCTTCAATTTTTGACAATTTATACTGCAGTAAATCCATCACATTGAGCGGAAGCCATACGGTTTGTCCAGAGGCTACAGTCTCACGGACGCTTAATTCGTCGGGATTCGAACCCAGAGAAGCGTTTATCTGAGAACAAACATATAAGCACGCACAAATGTTGAGAGTTCGAACCATACAAGGCTAATTAAATATTAGTCTATCACTTTTTTTCTCCTTCCTCTTAAAGAACAAATGATTTAAGCTCGAGTTGGATACATAACATCCCTAATTGAAAAGGTTTCCTGGTGACAACCTATAGGTGGCCTGAATATTTATATTTGGTAGCTATAAGTACAGTTGGGATCAAACAAACATGTTTTGGAAATGGGAATCCACAGGAATCTCTAAATACTGAATATTGAGGAAAGGACATCGACCATATCGTAAGTTTTTACTAACCATGGCAATAGCGAGTTCAGTTGCTTCCACAAGACGCTCATAAGCGACGTAGACAGCGAGGAGTTCGGCTGCGTTCCTACGTTGGTACTCGAGCACAAACCAGGGAGGCAGGGCACAGGCCGAGAACAGGAACACTCGAGCACAAACTCGAAAATATCGAGTTCCCTCGGTCCCCATTAGTAGATAACGAAGATAAAACCAGGCAGCTTTTGGCACCTGGTTAACAAATTCTGTGTTCACCAAAATCCATTCGGGATTCCGAGGTCCCACTTCAGTTGCATCCTCAGTCTCAAGAGGTGTCTGATGCCACACGTGATACAGAAATAAACCGATTTTATATATATATATATATATATATATATATAT
>MNPL01001328.1:7046-25310 GCA_002081605.1 Tropilaelaps mercedesae
TCTGCGGGGACCAAAAATATCACGATTCTTATTGAGTACAGCCTCTTCCTAAAACTGTTTCTTGACACAAAACCTGAAAAAATAACGGTAATGATTTGAGTCCTACGTCGATTTTCCACCTGGCAATAGATGTTCTACATTTCTACGACGCAGAGGTATTTAAATCCCAAGATCTTTCCCTGTGGTGGTTGCAATTTCGTACCGTAGGTAATATATACTAATAATTTTTCTCACTGTGCTTTTCTCAAAGAGCCAACCTATACTGTGGAAATCGACACATAAATCTATGATTTTTCCTGATACCAACGGTTACTTCAAATGTGACTGCTGAAATGTTTCCATAAGGTATTTCCAGATACCGCTAGCTACCTGATTGTACCGAAGAATGATTCTTATAATTGTTCTGAATGCTTCAAACGCGAACGCCACAAGTTTGCACTGATTTTTAATGGGTAGTATGCTATGTGTCTTTCTGTGTTACAAAATACTACCTTATATAAGCTTAACTTGATGAATAATTGCACTTCCCATTTTGCTACAATATTTCACCTCCGGCGGCTTTTTTCGGAATAGATCTCTCCATATCGAAATATAGCTCCCCAACTATCATACACTACCACTGAACATAGTGCAAGGTGCTGCTGTCTCTTTTACATTTCAAACACTATCGCTGTTTGAATGACACAGCACTGAGCGATTTTTGTAGGCTGGCCGTTGCTGCCTCTGCATGTACGTTCGTGTAGGTGGTCTCCGGGCGAGACTTACACGTCGACGTAAGCGTGGTAAATTGAAGCTCAGTCCAGCTGATTATAGCTAGCAGGATCCACACGTACATGGCTGTACGATGTGGCTGTATCGAGAACGCGTTAGTTCTAAATTATTCAAATCTAACGAGTCGAAAGCCTCATACTGAACGATTGTCTTACTCTGTGTTACAACTTGCACCGCTTCACTTGCTATCGTTCGTCTTTGTGCGAATATGTTTGAAGCTATACAAGTCTTGACTTATGAGCGTCATACGAAAACTTAAAGCTACGCAGAGTCGGGTTATACAATGCTTTACAAAACAATGCTGATTTATTCACGGAACTGCAATCGTTACTTCACTTGAGTTCTCATAAAAGCAATGATAGAAACTATCTCCTTTGACGAAGACACAAAGGTGTACGCGAATATTTACAATGTCTGCATTTGTTGCTGCATTTAAAAGTGATTTTTTCACGGAGTAGCAGTTTCACAAACGCTTGAACTCAAAACATATTAAAGATGTGCACCAAACTGAGATAAAATAGACAAAGAAAAAAAGAGAAGGAAGAAAAGATACCCTAAATCAGTATACACCAAATATGCGAGTATAAATACCGACAAAAGTTAAAAAAAGTGTTTTTGCTCCTCCTTCAAACTTTTGCCAGGGAAAGTGAGCGAAGCTGGCGACAAAACGGGACCCAAACCGCCAAAACGAAAGAGCATGATGACTAAATTCTTTAACGGAAACAGGCATGGTCGTGCTATTTAAGATTTGATTATAGTGTGAGGCGGGGACATTTCATCGACATTGCCCACGGAGTGGATATGCCACAGAAGAAAACAAGAGCAACCTCGATACTCTTCTGATGCAGATGACATAGAGAAAACGCCGTCTTATTATTATTGATTACGAGCCCACATTTTTGAACATTCTGATTCGATGCCATCGATCTTGAACATTTGCCTTCCATCTGAGAGGTACCAGCACAATCATTTTAAAATCGTCGTGTCACATTGGAGAACTTCTTGAGCCTGCCGGAAAAAAAGTGTGTCTGGTGAAAGCAGATGACACATCCAAAAAAAGACGCCTAGGCACACTTGATTCCTTGCAGCAGTATCGGTGATTTCTTGACCATATCATTTCATACAGTAGTGCCGGGAAGTCGCTCAAATCCCAACATAATCGACAAAATGGAAAGCCCCGTGTTTAACGCGGAAAACCGTGTTTTATCTTGCTGTGGACCACAAATCTACACCTCCGACTATGTATTCGGCCTGAAACGTTTTTCAAGAATTTTTATGACCTAACTGGGTTGATGACATTGAGTGCTATGATATTAGTGTATCGTTATTTTTATAGACCAAGAAAGTAGTTTAGAGGTTTATACCTTACCTTAAACTTCTGTTCTAGATGACTATGATTAGGTTTACTCCCGCCTGTTTTTTTCTTCCATTTTTTATAGCATTATCTACGTACATGCGTAAACTATCTTCTGAGCTTCATCTTTATGAAACACAGTCGGATTTATTTTACCAAGGATTAAACCCAGCTCTAAGAGGGTGCTGTTTCAGAACTTGGTGTAAAGCTAGGGGATTTAAATCCGTACAAGGCCTTATTTAGCCGACAAAACTTGTTGGTGTTGTCTCCATACCTATGCTTTCCAGAGTAGCATATAAAAAAGCTGTCCGTAAACAGGTTGATGAAGTTTTAGTTTCTCGGCTGGCACAGTATTAGAGTAATTCGTGTTTTTTCGAATTGAGCTACTGGACTAAACGGTTGGTCACAGCTAACGCCAGCTTTGAATAGAATTCCTCTAACATTCGTTTCGTTTCGACGTCAGTCAAACAGAAAAGTGCATGCATTATATTGGCTAGTCTCCTTTTTATTTCTCCTATCTGCACAGCTTAGCTCGTTTAAGTACCCATATTAGAGCTTCTTCTGGGATTTGTGTTTCGCATAGTATCTGCGGTTTACTAGAATTCACGCTTGCTACATCCAGCTCAAACTTTTTAGATTTTTTTAGTGTGGATTTGTCCTTTAGCCTTATCTTTTTGGCGGACGTGTGATAGTTATTAATATTTGGCACTTGGCGTTTTCATTCCGAAGTTTCGCTTTCGTTGTCATTTATAGCATATATTATCAGTTGCATCGTCGTTTCTTCGAACTCAAACAAGTGGCGCTGCACCTGACGTTCTTTCTTCGTCTTCAATCTTGATTCTACGACGTGACTTAAATACACTTTTATTTGTGCGTCTTGCTCTATAGGTATCAGAGAATTATACGTGTTACTCAATTTCTTGACCTTAATATCCTACTAATATTGTTGGCTGATTCCGGGGCTTAACTTTCTTATTTCTGAGTTAATGTAAACTACTTGGCATCAAATGTATAAAGTTCAATCTCAATACCCAATGCGCTCAATACTCCGCACATTATTTTGTGGTTATACGTAACCATACGAAGCTGTGCTTGTGGACAACATATGATGTTTGCCTCAAAGTCTCACTTTCCATGAGTTGGTAGAGGGTTTTGCTTGATGAGCTTTTGCATTTATCGCTTGACGATTTTTTATAATAATTCAAATATTACTACTGATCGCGGCCAATTTGGCCATTGTTAAGTTTTGCCCATTTCCCTGATAAACTCTCTACTCATTCTAACATCTCTTAAATGCTTAGTTTTGCTAATTATTGAACCGATTCCGTCCCAATGAATCGCATACGGTGTATCTGCTGCTCACTCAAAATCTTGAAAATAGAGCTTTGATATGCCTTACGTCGAAGCCTATGCTCTGTCTTTAAACTGACTCGGCGATCACCAGATCGGTTGTTGTTGCTACACCAAATTTTGTACCCAGCCTGGAAGAGTCCTATTCTGGTAAAAATGATTCGATTAATTGAATTAATGCTATTTGATAACCAATAAAGGCTTGTAGTTTGTCTACCGGACCTTGACATGAGCTACTTTTAAATGAGAACTATGTGCATCAACCGATAGATTATGACTATATTTGTACGCTATACATTCGGAAATCGTTAGATATTTGAGCATCGGTCGAGCTCGGTGGCTTGGTGCATCCTTGTGAGCCTTGCAACCGCAGGAGACACGTAGGTGCACGGGGTCAATCCCCGCCGTTGCACATTTACATTTATGGGGTTCATCTTACGAAGTAATGCAAAAAGTGTTATCGCGGACGTTAAATGTTGGCTGATGGTTAGCCCTAAAAAATATTTTTTATTGATATTTGAGTATATATTAGCTTTTTTAAAATTGGTTGTTAGCTTTATATAAATAACGTTAGCGTCGCTTTGTTTTGTCTTATTTATAAAAGTAGTTTACCGGAATATTCATATACATTGAATCAAAAGAATGGTTTCGCAGGGTGACTACCGGTAATAAAATTATTTTCTGCTTCTTCTAAGCTTTACTAGAAATTTTGTTAAAATAGTGCGGGCGAAGCAGGCCATGGAGAACCTTCGTCGACGAATTTTAGCCACAAGGCTGGCGCAGAGTCGAGTGTAGGACCTGGGGAATGATGGGGCAAGGCCAGAGGCGGTTTGGCCTCGCTGCACTTGACGCCCCCGCTAGGTAACTACTGAGCACTCACACAAGCTTTGGATAAAAATTCGAAGCAATGCGATAAGCTTTTCGAGCCACCTGGAGGAAGGAGGACAAAGATTTAGTGGGTTTGTAAGTACCATATTAACGCTGATATGACCGCAACAGTGTATAGATGCATTAGGCATTACCGAAACCCTCCAAAAAAGGGAAAATAGAAATTTCGTTGTCTGACATAACTGCTAGTGCTAGATCCTGATGGGTGACTTTCCTGTGAAACGGTTTATTCTTTAAAATGGCTGAAATTATAGATTTCGACGTTAGAAAGTTCTTTTGGTCTTGTGCCTAAGTAATTTGGTCTATGAAAAGCGCTCGACGACTTCCACTAACTGTTTTTCAGTAGCGTCCCACTAGCTACCGTCACGTAAAACTTACGAGTCTTATTCTTACAAAGGTTGACTGTTCTTTAAATTACTACAGTGTTTTTGTTGTAAACACTTTTAACGAAAACTTCATAAATCTGTTTTAAGTACGTCCATTTGCTTCAATGGTTGGGATGCCTATACTTTCGAAAAAGAACACGGCGATCATCAGCCCTTGCTCTTGGCTATGATTATAATGCTAATCACTAATTATCTCAATTTTTTCACAAAGCTCACGCATATAGAACAAAAAAGATATCTCACTAGATTTTCACCTTATTTAATTTCGGTGCTGGTTTTAGAGTAAGTTGTAAGTAAGGCAAAAGACAAGAGCATAAGCACTTTAACGGTACGAAATTTGGCAATATACCCATAGCCATGGTTTAATCTTCAATTTTGTGCCATTCGTAGAGACGGACAAAGTCCCACTATTAGAAGCTGCGGGACCGTCTACGCTATTTAGAACCGGTTTCCATTTTGAAGCTGACAACATGCATAGTTAGAGCAACTAAGAAACAGAATCATTATAACAGTAACGATTGCGTATGGTATGTTTCAAAACTCGCCGAGCGCATATGAATCGAGGCAAGTCCTGTATTTGCAGATTTGACGCTAGGAACCCGCATTTTACATTGTCCACGAGCCTGTCGGGATTTCCTGAACGAAAGCCGGATTATATGTATATGTAGAGACCAAACATCATTATCAAGGCTATTCATGCGCATTCCGTATGCATTACAAACTCGCACAATCCTTACTGCCAGTGCATTGCGCTGAACCACACTGCTGATCCTATAGTACCCGCGGGTGTGTGGGAATACGGTTCAAATGAGTGATGTGATTGTTTCAGGTATCTTAATTCTCAGGTGCAGTCTCACATGCTGTACAAATAGACTGAAAGCTACCAAATCAATAAGGTGTCCAGCCTTCACCGCGCACCCCTCTATAGTCGAAGCTTCGAACCTCTTCTGTAGTCGAGCCTTGTGTAATTCTGTTTTAGCTTGAGAAGCGGTTCGTTCCCTTGAGTCGGCTGCCGAAGCTGCATTCAATCAATCCTCTTACTATACGCGCCTGGTTTCTGCGTTCTTTCCTTTTCTTCCCCCAAGGCAGTGCCGGTTTTCGTCCCAAGGCTATGTGGAATACGGGGGAATGGGTTCCATTCTTCCCTTTCTCCAATTGCCCGTTCTAGACCTCGCCGCTTTTTTTCCCGCTCGGCACCGTCGAAGACGATGGTCCAGGCTCTATGCTTGGTTCGACCGCTACTCAATCCATGGACGTCGCCGGACACCTCGTTGAACTCCTTGCTCCCAGGTGAACATTCTCTTGCCCTTCTTCATTCTCCTATTTCTCTGGTTTTACTTCGTTTTTCTTATCCGTTGTCTCCGAACTTTTCGTCGACTTTGGCTACATTTTTTTGCCTTCTTTATTCGCGTTCTTCAATGAAGCTTTTCTGCCAACTTGGCGTTGTGACCGACGACGCTGTTCCGGAGTCGCCGTGCCAGGGTGCTTCTATGTATATTGTAATACTTTTCGCTGGAATCGAGAAACGAAAGAATAGAGAGAATGAAGGACCTTCTTCAGGGGTGAATTTCCCAGGAAGGTACTCTACGCTGCCCGTACGTGACAGATGGAGTGTAGATGATGGAAGAGAAAACCTGGATGGAGCGCGGGCATTGCGACACCCGTAAGCAAGTCACGCAGAGCTTGAAAGGACCTTTTATTCCAAGCAAGCAAGGGTCACACGGGAACTAGAAAGGTCAGAAAAGTCTCTAAGGGACTTTGAAGGTTACGCGTGTCAATTGACGTTTTGTTGTGATGGAGACAATTTCAATTAATTCAGGTTAATGTGCTATCTAGTGAAAAAAATACACGTCAAGCTAAACACGAGGTACCGTTTTGGCAGGTGCAGACTATATCAATAATTTCTAGTGGCTCTGACTATAAGTCATATAAATGGCCCCTATTCTACCAACGAAACCATAGGGAATATATGGTTCGTGAAGAATCTTGATTCAAATAAATTGGGTTCAATTATACACCTATTTCAAAATCTAAGACGTTCTCGGTTTTCGATGTATTTTTGTTTGAAATCTTCTTTAAACCGGAAACCCAATTGCTGGAAGGTTAGCACTAAGGTAAGGTCTCAAACTAGATTTACATCTACTTTACCGAAACGCTTGATGATTTGATTACTGAAGGAGGTAATTAACTAAACTGACCTAGTGACTTTTGTATGCCTGTATACGCTCCGTATTAGCACAGCGCGAGTCGTAGCTTCGGTAAATTTCAATTTATACAAAGGTATTTAATTTATAAAGGATATAGAAAAAAGAAAAGTCGGCCTAGAATACCGTAGGATGCATACGAAATTATCTTTATGATGCCCAAGTGCTCGAAACACGGCGCCTCGAATGCTTAGCGCGTTGTGGCATAATAAGAATTTAAAAATTCAAGTTTGGAATACGAAATAGAAATGATCCAGTGTGTAAAAACCTATTAGTCGTATAAGTATTGTTTAAGCTTGAACCTGTATTGAGAAAATGTCTCTGTCGAAATCTAAAGTAGGACTAAAACACTGAATGTCGGCAGTCCAAAAGCAGACATGCCACCCGAGGAAGTGGTTCGAAAAGAGCCAAAACTCAGGTTGAATAGATGCGGCTAGTCGCATAGAATAGCTGCAAGAGAACAGCGCAAAATTTGCATTTCTTTTGCTGCATGCACACACATATACCGACATACCTCAAATACACAGCCACATACATACATAGCGATACAGACCTTCATGAATATCCCTCACCATGAGGCACACATCTACACATTTATAGGTTGCGCAGTGGCTGACCGTACCCGGTGGCAACCGGTTCTATTCATTATTATTGTATTTATTCCTATTATAACTCTTCCCACTCTTCAGCAAGATCATTTTTGTTATACGTAATCTACAATATTTCATCACGCACAGCTCTCACAAGCAGCAATGCATAAGCACGTATAAATCCCACCAATGCGAAGTTACCCCTATTAACAGCTACATATTATATTTTTAGGATTGAATCTTACAAATATGCAAGATTAAGCGTAATAGAAAATTTTGAGAAAATAGAGTGATTTTGTTTCACTTTTTATATTGTTTGTTTATATCGCATACAATAATACCTTCCTGCATATTAGAATAAAGCCTCCGCTGACTAGAGCCACACTGTTTGTCATTTGGTGAATTTTCTAAAATAAAAAATTTGAACATTTGAGGAACTAATAAGTAAGCCCACACTTTCTACTCAAGAAAAGTGCTATTTTTAGAAAGCGATTGAATTAAAGATTAAAACGGATGCCATTAAAAAATGCTTTTCCAAGAAATATGATGGAATAGGGCTTAATGTAATGAAGCTTTAATTGAATAAACGCAAACATAAGAACGTACTACTAAGATAAAGTACGCTTCACCTGTATTTGTATAACAGTGTTTACTGAGTCACAGTAGCGCGTGCATATGGCGCCGACTATTAGCTCGAAATTTTAGTACCAATCAAAAAATTTGGCTTGCATTGTTATTCTTTGTTTTTATCAAAGCCTTATTAAATGTCGAACTGCATAAGAGTAAGGAAAAACCAAAGCCGTAAAAAGCCATTAACCATAAGTTTAACGAGGAAGGGCATCAAATTGTCATTACCACGAATCGTCTGTTTAGTTGGTAAATGGTCGTGCTCGCCTCTGAACGTTTACTTCGATCTTTAAATGCATCGATTCAATTTTGAATTGAGCGTTTCAGGCAGAGTAAAAGTTGGGCCTTTTCATTCAGGGCGCATTAACTGTGATCTGTGATAGCTGTCATCGCTTTCAGGATGTTGAGCCTAAATTTATTCTTACCGCAGGAAAAACCTAAGGCCTACTAAGTAAAATCACTGTGTTCGCAATCTGAAGAACAAAAATAATTATTTAACTTTGTTTGTTATTTTTCAACTTCTTTTTTAACGATTAAGATTTTAAATTCATTAGCACGATAATTCAATAGTCTTTTATATAAAACAATATAGGTTCTTGGCTTTTCAAAAAACAAAATACTAATGTCGGGATTTTGACTTTACGCTTAAAACCGTACTTAATTGGTAAACGGATCATGTAACAAAACTATTAGGCGTATAAAGGCGAACCCACCTTCCATAGAGGGAATCAACCAAAAAGTTAATTTTTCTCAACCGGTAGCAATTACTCTCGCTCTCACGAGAAATCTTAGCCCCATTATCTGTAATGCTGTGACTTAGGTTTAAATTTTTATTTGATTATCATATGCGGTTCATGTTACTGGAATTTTATAGAAGAGAAATTCGCAGTCTGAGACGCAAGTGGATTCAAAGCCGAAGAATATACGCAGCTTGTATGGCTAATCTAATTTAAATCACTATAGTATATTCCATAATAGAAGCATTATCTCGAGCAGAAACGCGTTCAGGCATGGCCCTGTTTCAAGAACTAGCTTTCCTGATCCCCATACGAGTGAGTAATAAATAAGATAGGAATAAAAGACAGTTAATTCCCTGTAAAGGAACTAACGCTGGACAACTGCATTAGATCTTCAAACCCAAAAACAGAACATTACAAACATAATCTAGCAACCGGTTGCCAAGCATATCAAGCGAATTATTTCAAAATTAGCACGTCTTATGAGAGCAAATTTATATAAAATACCAATGATTACTTAGTCAAACAAGGGGCATGGAAAGACGCTTTACGTTTTCTTTTTAAATTTATTTGATTAAGTATTTTGCCGTTAGCTATATCTGGTTGTCTTTAGCTGTTGTGCCTTACTGACAAAATATTTCGGTAAAAGCTATTCTTTTATAGGTATCATGCGAATTAAAGCTTCGCTTGACTTATAACCGTCGAGGCTGAAGTTTTAAGATCTATAATACCAGAATGGTATCATTGTAAGATTATTTGAGCGACGTTACAAAAGCCAAATGTTTCATCAGGTAATAGGGAGATCACTCTATCAATGATACCCACTTCATTCATGTATAAGTCCACACCGTATTGTCCAATGCTAGTTGTGCGGGCCACATGTGGTTTTCTGCCTCAGTATTATACCGTCTCCCCGTATTGTGCGTATATTTTTCTGTCGAAAAGTGTTTCGCAACATTACATAGGCACATGCCAGCCATTATCTAGGCAGTTATCTTGGCGAGCCAGGCGCAGGACTATGACAGGAATGATATGATTCAGGAAAAAGAATGGGCTAGGAAGCGCTGTTGTAAAGCCTGACCCTCTTTGGATAACACTCGCTATGCTGAACGGCTACATCCAGCAAATCAGCAGCGGGAGCAGATACAATATCTCTCAGGGACACTCCCTAGTTGCATGTACACAGACACATACACTTCGCTTCTAATTTGCTCATCCAACTTCTGCAATGTATAGAACAAAACCTCTAAGCTAAATGTCATAGGAGCCTGTCTAACATCCGTCCAACAAAGCGTTTCCTATTATAGTCTAACGTATCGGGAAAAGGAGGAGTGCAGTTTTTCGATATCTTGTATTTGAAAGCAACACTTCTATGTGAGCTTCTTGTAGCTTAGGTAAGCAAAACCTACCGATAAATGACTTAATGTGTTTCGCATCGTGCTTTGTTATTGTATGTGTATGATTTAAGACAAATTCAAAATGAATATTTTTACTCGATACCAAGTACTGTGAAGCGCAAAATTGGCACAGTAGCAGTGAAATTTGGGAGCAGCACAATTTATGAATGTCAGACTTCCTTCGGCGATACTGCATTAACAAAAAAGCCGCTTGCCGTGCCGGTAAACGTGTGAGGGGCTCTTCTGCGAGTCGTTCCAGATTTTCTCAGCTGTCAATTACAGCAAATAGAAAAGTGAACAACACAGTATTATCGTTAGATTAATAACCGAACTAAGTGTATTACGCCACAAACGCCTGCAACGACCACTACGCTAACTTGTTCTTGATAGCAAATACAGTTGAATCAAATAGGCTGCCTATACTTAACAACTCTTCACTTAAGCCTCTCTTAAAATAGAACTTAAGCTTACTTCCTCATACTTAGAAATTCATGTAAAACACATCGGTGAACTAATACCTCTCAACCCATTAACTGCATTGCACAGGAATTTGAGCAGTTAAAAACAATCTCAAAGCTCCTTAAGTGAGACGCTCTTTAAGTCACCACATACTGGTGGCCGTCTTTTCACATCTGGTCGATTTGCGGAGGCCCAATTTACTGTGTCCTAATAAGAGCTTAATATCCAGCGACTGTGAAGAGAAAGTGTCAAAAATGTGACATGGTGGTCATTTCACATACGCAAAAAGAAAACTATTTCAATGTTAGCAAAAAGCGCGATCACCACAAGAGTCAGACACCATGCATGCACTGTATAACCGTGTGAGACTCAGTACGGTCCAGCAAAAAAACAAGCATCAAGAGTGGCGTTGAAGGCACATTTGTTCCCTTATACCCGTACGCTATTTTCTACGTGTAAAAGTAACTTTTCTCGTCGACCGCTCTTTTCCCTGCTATCTGCTATCAGGTCGACTCAGAATGACCTCGCCAACTCATGCTCGACACTTCTCGAGCCTAGGGGGTCTTTGTAGTCCACGAACGGAACCTTCCCTCTGATACCCTGCCTGGCGGCACAAAGGTACATTGAGCTCGAATGCCTAGCAGCATGCCCAGTAGGGTGATGGCAAACATATTCGCCTCCAAATCACGGACACTCTGGTAGCCAAGACATACACACACTGAATCCAAGAGGCACGTCGCGAATGTGCGCACGTCTGGGTTTCACTACTTTATCGATCAAATATCATAATGTGTGCCACTATAAATACACGCTCATACGTTTAGATATCTATCATGATTTATATATTCTTTTTTAACCGATAAATACAATTTACTGCACATACTTGACTATTCGAGGTATATGTCTAGACGTTTACAATGGAGCACATAGCCTGCGGCACAAATGTAACGAGACATTTCAAGTGTGCATGCACGAGCGCATTCGTATAATACACAATGTGCACTACGCTCTGTTCCCACCCTCTCTTGCATTGAATGAGACGTACATTCCGTGGAAGCACACAAGCCACGAATGATGAAAGTAGGGCTAGTCGTTGTGGCGAACCTCCCCCAATAAAATAGAGCGGATAAAGAAGATCAGTTCCAGTGGTTTTTAGTTCCCAGGCTACTGCAGTAGTGTTTGCGCAGTAGCCCAGACGGCTACCTACCTAAGCCTATGAAGTACCTAGTTACAAGACTAGGTATTATCGGTTAGCACAGGTTCAAGTCCTGCTAATGCACCTACACTTGGTACGCGTAACTCTACGTACTTAGGATTTCTAGATGTAATGTGAGAGGAAAATTCGAGCTTCACGAGTATCGTATATAGTCTGCAGGAGACAAAACTGCATGGCCACACTTGTGGGATGTGTGAACCGTAGCGCTCCAAAATGACTTAAGTGGATAAAGTCCTTCGGTGTAATCTGTGGAGAAATGCAGGGAAGATGCGGTCAGGGACGTCAAGCTCAGGAGTTTGAGCAATAATGCACGATAACTGTGTGGCTAGGAAATTGCACGCCGCGTGGTCTTGAATGCCATTAAGACATATCTCCTACGCGCTACCTTTATACCGCCATGGCCGCATCCGCCCCTTCAACCTCAAAAGCCGCCCCTTCAACCTCAGAAACCGCCCCTTCAACGCAATATACCAACAACCAAATGAAAGTATGTAAGCCTCCAGTATGTAGTTAATAAATGAGAGTAGCCGGTTTTGTTTTACCTGTTCAATAGCATTGTAGCAACAAAGAGCCCCACTGAAAGAGCCCTATTTTTCACAAAATTTATGATCGTACAGCAGCATAAGTCTATAAGGGCAACTCAGCTCATTAGCTCGTTCATTAACTCAGGCAGCAATGAATCGTAAATGTGAGAATCGCCTTTATATGGCGCCTTCGTGTCCGCTGCTTTTACAATATCTAAATGTTTTTGACAAAAGGTTGGCATTCTTAGCACAGTACACAAAGAATTAGCTGGACCCTGCGAGACTACCCAACTAAAACATGGCGCTGTCCTCTAGTGCCTGAACCACATTGTGCGAAAAATCCCTTTAACTCGTCTTCTTACGGCTAACGACTAAATAAATGTAACAACCAATTCTAATCTTGTGCTATATGGAATGCAATACTTGGAGTAACAGGAGCAAGGCAAAACGACAGGACTCCATTCCTGCTTTTTTTTTAACGAAGGGGTGAGAGAGCATGAATTGACACAGCAGGTAGACCACACGCAAGGAGTGCAGGCTCGATGTGTTTCAAGCAGTGAGCGAATATGACACCTGGCACCGGATGATCTCCATGGCCTTGACGCAATGTCCGTCAGGCAAGCAATGGTATGGCATCTTTGTATGACAAGTGGGCACATTCCACTGGTGTACATCAAAGCAATTTGTTAGATGTACTTGAACCTATTTTCAATACGGAGATACGCATATAGGTATATAGTCGTAGAAGCATGAATTAGCTGCATATGGTCAGTTTATGCAAGATTATACGAATATCTCATATGCTCGTCAAAGACGTATTCCATTGGCTACACTGATACACGTAACCATCGGTGTAGTTAATATTGTTGATTACGTAGTGGACATGTGCAAGAACAGTTAAGCAGGCGCCAGTTTTTGTACTTCTCGGCGTGAAGTTATTGGGTACAAACATTTGCTCAATTGGATGTAACATTTGTGCAAATACCAATTATTGCATACACTCGAATTATGAAATCAGACGGAATACAGCGCATTTGATACAGATTATTTTCAAATGAATATGATGTAATGAATAGGGCATTTACGAGTGTTTGATCAGGTGAATCAGAGCCAGTATTTTGACTAACCCCCATCCACACGTATACAATTTTTCGCATAGATCAATCGTACCTGCTTATCAGTTTACGACTAGACTACCAACACTGAATTCTTCTGAGATTGCCGTTTAGATTCATAATTTGTGGTCGAGTCTATATGGTCCCGCATACCATATTCCAGTTCGAGACGATGTATCACAATGCACTTATAGAATAAACTTGCAAGGAAAATCGTTTGCTATAAAAGTGCGGTAAATCTGTACGGCACAAAATAATATCCCATACTCACTGTTTTATCTAAGCTTCATATACATTCCGCCGATATGCATCGACTCTATGTTTAGCCAGTAGATTCAACTCCAATAAGGTGTAACGACGTCATTTTCGTCAAGAGATCAAATCGGCACATCAAGGCTAACATATCGCGAAAACGAGATGTCCGGCGGGACTTGCACACAAACTAAGGTTCACGTTGCCGTTAGCTTTATCAGAGTTGAAACTATTCGACCAGGTACTACTACTATTTGGCAGTGACGCCGTAGACTTATGAGATCTTATTTCTCTGTCAAAACAACTGGCTATATCTCATGTCTTGCAAAAAAATCAATGTTTGAGTACTCGAAAGATGATCTTTTCTGCTCCTTTGCGTGACAGCGGTTTCCAGAAACCGCCCACGCGTGCTTATTCGTGTGTGTCGACCCTTTTGCTAGTATCATGGAGAATTGAGATGACTCTGACTTAGAAGAGTCAGGTTCTGAAGTTTGCTGTGAAGAACTGAAAGGCTCAGCGAAGCATGACCAGCGTACCCTAGCGGAGATCGTGTTGGATCCGTCTCGCATACTAACTATGCTGGACTCCTTGACTGCTGGGACTAACTTTGGAGACTCTACATTAGAGTTCCCGAAGAGCATTTTTTCACTCTTTCTATCCTTTTCCCCCGCTGTTCCCGACTTGTTGGGAATTCATCACTGGAACAGTTTCTAGGCCACAGCCACTCGAGAATTCTATTGGGCTGATAGAAGTGCTAAATCCGGCAGGTTCGAGAATGAATGCCAACGGAATATTTGTTTAGTGCGTGTCCCACTGAGATATCCGAATACTAAAAACAAAGGAATTTCATACAGTCAACACATCCGCTATTAACATCGGTGCTATTACATAGACAAACGCTTAAATCAATAGAGCTGTGATGGGCTTCCATTCGTGCACAATTAGTCACGCTCTAGGTTAGTGCAGCACTAAACGATAACCGTTTGTCAAGTATAAGTGTGCTCTTTTCAGGTTGCCGGCCGCAGGCCAGGTAAAGCTTATTTCTACCGATTTGTCCGCTGCTTAGATAACTGGTGAATCGTGTTACAACTATTGACTAGCAGTTGGTATATAGCTATCTTCCAAATGTTCTTTTTTTCATTTTATGCTAGTAGCGCGGTTTTTAGTAGATACTCGTAAGAAGACGATCTAGCTTTGCGTGAAGTACTAGAGCAATTTATATACACAGGAGGGAAGGCTTGCGTTGTAGGGCTAGTAGAGCTAGAGACCGACTCAGGTTAAGGAATTGCGTTTATTACTGTACATAGATATTCATTAACTAAAATTTTGATGTGGTGGCCGCACTTTATTGAGAAAGTAAACGTGTTTGAAACTGTCTACATTTTGTGTCTAATATGCCGTATCGACAATTGGCGAAAGTTCACATTTGGTGGCCGAGACATAGGCGAAATTTGGGCTTCCCGAGAATTGCTGTACGACATAAAAAACAAACTGTGTAATATAATATTGAATTCTAAGAAATTATTCCGGTGCGATTCCTATAATTTGTCCTTGCAAGAAGTGCTAGAGGAAACACAGAGCCTTGCCTACATAATATGCGAACTATCCCAATGCTTGCACTCTTACAAGACGACAAGGCCTGTAAGGCTACTTAGAAATAGTGAGGCCAGGTGGCAGCCTTAGATCATTGCTCTTTTGTCGCTGATGCGAATATTGCTTTAGAGCTGGTTCAGTATTGCCCTCGGGCATCCGGTACGGCAGTTCGGTAAGTATTTGGAACGTTTAAGACGGCGTTTCGTGTGGTCCAAGACAGGGGTTCTTTATAGATAGCAAGCCGTTTCGGCCCAATGGGAGAACAAAAAATTTGTATCTCCATGCAAATATTTGATCCTCGAGAGACACCGCTTCTATTGGAGGGCTCCAGAAGCGTTTGCCTTTACTTTGGGGAGATGGAAGGTGACGTGCGGCGCGATAGCACGAGAAAGCTAGCTCCGGAGGAAATGCTGAGTGCGGGACTCCACGCAAATCGATATATTAGCGAACGATAATATCGAAAAAGAGTTGCCTACAAACGACAGGCGCACGATCTTTTGAGGAAAGGCGAGAAGCAGGCGTTAAATTGGATATTTCCTATAATGGCGCAGAGAGAGCAAGCAGAGCGAAAAGAAAAGGTTAACACTACCGTTTCGTGCTTTAAACAGTTGTCTCGATTTTCAATAGACACATATGGCCTTGCACCTGCTTGTCGGAAGGTCCGTGGTAAACATGTTGTCTACTGCGAATAGATTTTGACGACGTACCTTCAAGCCATTTATGGAAACATGTCTATGCCCCAACCGTAATGTAGTGTGGTGTCGTTAAGACGAATTTCGTACAGACTATTGCTCTTGTTATAAATCTAAGTGTAGTGGCGATGTCAGCCTAGCAGAAAGTTACTGAAATCTCATACAAAAATATAAAATACACCTTATGTTGACACTAAGCTCTGGTTGGGCTTGAAAACTAGGTGAGCGGATAAGGGAAGCTTGACTCCAATAAGATTTATATAGCGTACGACAGTTTTCAAGATCATTAACATCTAACCGCCTCCTGGTCTTACGAGAAAGGCGTCGCTTGGAGACCGCAGGCGGATTTCGCTGTAGGTATTACGTTAGTGGTGTCTTCAACAACGGAGTAGGGTGAAGGAGTCAAAACAGTAGCAGCCTTTAACTCAATTTCAATCGTATATAATACATTTATTTGTGAAAGAAATATTTACATAAAATGTCTGTCAGAATTTTTTGTATATTAAGAACAGTACAACGGGTAACAGTTTCAGAGTAACGTTTTGTCGGCTCCGCGGAATCAGCAGCACTTCGGTGTTGTCTGCGGGGCTCCGTGCTGCCTCGGGCTCAGGCACAATGTGGCATTTGCCATTAACTGGAAATAGAAGGGAATAGTTCGCGCACATCCCTTTTCATAAAATCCTGAAAACCGCAAACTGCTATTTTTGCGAGAATATTGCATTAGACTGAGCCGGGGTATGATAAGCCATGGTATCTGATATTTCTCTGCCTGCTTATTTTCTAAAGGCCAAAATTTCGCTACATGAATTGGGCATCAAATAATAGAAATGCGGCATGTGCAAGTACATGCCAGACCGTGAAACTAATTATTGGCGTGAGAACGTTTCAAACATCGCATAATAATTCCAAATAACTTGATCGCTGACATGAGTTGACGATGAGAAATTTGCTAACATGATAGAAAATCAAGTGGGGAGGATATATTCAGTTAATAGATAGCCACAAAAATCATAAATTCGGTGCACATAGAGCCGAAATATAACATGCTTGTCTATCAGATTTTGTACTCGAGTAAAATCAAGTTATATTGTGGCGTTAAAGAACATAATATATTCCAATTTCTGCATAATTAGGTTGCGAACATTTTTTGTACAGACTGAGAGCAGCAGCATTGATTGTGTGCGCGGGATCTCAATACTAAAAGTTCTCAGAATTTAGGAAAAAACGCCTGGTTTCAAGTGTTTTCTACTGACAAGACATTCATGTTTCTCATTACTGTAATTGCATATTCTCGTGTGACGCAGTCTCATGACGAAGAGAAAGCAGCGGGAGAATGAGAAAGGGATATTGGGAGATAAAATTCTATAATGTGCTTGAAGCAAAACGCGTGCCCAGAAATTAAAGCCTTGGAGACAGCACGTTTGATTTACATTCTGCAACGAGATCGAGATGTTTTAACGCCCACATTTATGTAACAACCTTACACGTGTCTTATGGACAGTCGACTTATGTCTTATGTCTATTGTCACAAAAAACATATGTGTCAGTTTGTCACATACACACTACGTCAACAGCAATAAAACCATATAACTGCAATATGAAGCTTCAGATATACTCTGCTTGGATGGTAAACTCGTTCATTAGTGTTTAAAATATACGTAGTGTATATATAAAAGTCTTCTTAGCATCCATGTTGCAATCAACCAACTAATGTATTAATATGGGTGTTATTTATGCTATATATATGCTAAACATTTTGAACAAAAAGCTATGTTGCGGCACCACTCAAGCCTCGATAACGCTAATACACGTATAACTTAAGCGAGGTGGCAAAGCGATCAAAAGCGTAAATTCAAAAGTTGTCACAAGCAATTCATATTCACACAAGACTATAATGAGCAGCATAATACAGAAAATGTTGCTTTGGGCGTAGTTGAAGAGGAGCTCATTGGCTGGGAATCATTAAAGAGCAAGACAAAAACTGGCAAATTGAATAGGTATTGCTAGTTGTAATATTGCCTCATAATCAGTAATAAGCCATCATAAGCATTTCCAGGAAAGTGCATTTATCCGTATACACTCAGGGTCACTGTATACTAACACCTACAA
>MNPL01001330.1:0-24724 GCA_002081605.1 Tropilaelaps mercedesae
TATATATATATATATATATATATATATATATATATATATACGCTACCCCAAACTATAAAAGACGATAACGGGCAAAATTTTCATCTTGAGGATTATTTGTTTTCAAGTGGTTTTTAGTGCTGACTGAGGCGCGAGTACTAACTTCAAGGTATAAATTGCCGCACACGCTTGCGCCGAACGGAGACTTGAAATGCAGTTGTAACCAACCTTTTCATCACTCGCGTGATGGCTTCCTTCTCGGAGATTACCGAGTACCACACACAGTGCACGAGGCTATCCCAACCTCCTTCGAAAAGCAGGGCGGCTTCAATACACACCACGCGGACGCCAGTCTCGGCTGCCTTCTCCACCTGGTCGACGGACGCCAGCAACGAGAAACCGTATTGTACATGCTTAAGTTCAAATAGGCCTCTGCAGCCGATGTGTGCTCGTTTCGGGGATGGGCCGATAACCTCCACTCTCATGGGGTTCCTGTGGCAAGTGCATTGCTTACCTTGCTTTGTAGCAATTTCTTTATCTCTGGCCATACGAGCTCATTCAACTTCTGTCGTTTCTCGGCGTCCGAAAAAATAATCGCTCCCAATGCTTTGCGATTAATGCTTCCATCTTCTGCCTGCACTTGGGGACCAAACGTGTCCACCAGTGTCTGGTTCAACTCTAAAAAAGATGAGGAGATTGTAGAAACTTTGTATTGACGCCTGCACTTGATATGCGTGAATTACCAGTCGATGTTGCGCTCAAGTTTCCATTGTACAAACTATGCGTAAGCTAACAGTAACGTCTACTGAAATTTAATGTGTTATATATACATATATCCTTCCTTTTCTTCTGTCAAATGTGCACAGCCAGCATCCACATATAATATTTGTACAACGCTGTTTATCAAGCAGCTCAGTCCCTTTAATGTTAATATATAAACCATTCACGTCACAACAATTGTCGACGCACCAACTAAACATTACGTGCCCATGATCCTATAGCGTTTGTTAGATAGAATACACGTTGCATTAATCACGAGCGGTTCCACCGGTTCAAGGACAGGCGACCATGTATAGATATAGTTTTATAGATATTATCGTTCGACGACTCACGATACTCGACGTCTGTGATACAGCCCTTCCGCACCAAACGCCCAGAAATGTCATCCACTTAAGTAGAATTGCAGCGCATTCGAACTTACGTTTTTTGAGAAGGTTGAGTATGATGTTTACCAGAAAGTAAAGGGTCTAAGAACTACTTAGTATTGGCTCCCTCGTCCCTCGATAAAATGCACTAGAACGCAACGTTAATAAAGCTCGATAAACGCAGGCCGATGTAGGTAACACGGACACGTACCTGTTTTCGGAGCATAGGCCTCGTGTCCTGTGAGGTCGGCTGAGATGCATGTCACCCCAAGACTTTCTAGCGTTTTGGTGATATTGCTTTTACCCGAGCAGATTCCTCCCGTCAGACCGATCACGTATGGCCGTTCAGGAATTGTCGGATTAGGCTCAGGCGTACGTAAAACCTAGCACAGGGCAACAACACGATCGCTGACATTTATTTAGGAATACTAGTCGGCCAGGCGTGTAGACATCAAGAGCTAACATTACTTGAACGTATACGCATGTTCGTCATTCGGTAGCTAGCACATTCGAGTGAGTGCAGGAACAAACAAGCACGAGGGGCACAGGCGTAGTTCGAATTATTCCGCCATCATACCTGTCGGCAAAACGTCTCTGGAGCGATTAAAATCGCATGTGTCATATCGGCAGCCGACACTTGATATATGACCACAGAAATGAATAGGTCTATCAACAACTGAATAATCAGAGACGAGCATCACATTCGGGTACCTTTCCGAGGAGCGCAATTCGTTGCGATGAAGAAGAGATCTTTTCGTCCATGAACGTTTCGATTCGGTTGTAGTTCTGAAGCAGAGAGACATTGTACAGCGTCATAGGTTCGAAGCCCTGAAACATCCACCGGCACAATCGGGTGTGAGTAATCGATCGGGCACAAGCAACCTTCCTATCGATAGACATTGGGAGCCTCATTTTAATATTTGACGAAAAAACGTATGGTTGATATTGATTAACTATTTGATAGACATTATGCGGTACATATGTTATCTTCATTGACAACTTCTGTTATTCGACGCCGTAAACCGACATCGACTAGACTTGACAAAAGTCCGTTTTGAAGCAACACGTCACGGAGCGCATTGTGTTCGAAGATTGAAACTTGAGCCTGTTCTCCAACAATCGATGACTTTCACTCAGTTTTAGTTACTCGCCGAATGACGACGCCTTATTCCATTACTGCGGTCTTTTTTGGTGGACGCACTTCTCTCATGCGTTTGAGCGTTCCAATCAACTTGTGCCGTTGAGGTCGGCAAGTGATACGTACCCTTTTCGCTCGTTCCTCATTCACCATAAGGCCGCCCTTGAAGGTTTCGTCCGAGACGTACAGACACTGCAACGTTGCGTCTTGCACGGTCGGTCCGTACGGGTCGGTAATTGGCTGGATATCGTATCCAATCGACGGGTCCATATCTTTTAGGCAACCGTGCAGCGCTTTGATCCGAACGCTCAGAGGCTCAATCAACTCCCACAACAGCTTGTCTGTGAAAAATCATATACAAACGTACAATGTTAACGGCGTCCGTACGAACCAATTCCGTACTGGCTAAAAGCACATAGAGATAGAATAAAATCAGGCCATGAGTTTCCACGGCAGCGACAGGTCGACCCGGACTGTTGGTTGCTGACGTGATGCTTTCCCATCTTCACCCCAATGCCTCCCTAGGCACTGCACAATCAATGAACAAGACTAGATGTATTGCACTTCTTTTTCATGAAGGGTCGAAAGTCTGTGTGACATGACACTTGATAACGCTAATGATGCGTTCGCCTCACCACCGTAGCACTCCGCAGGTTTACGTTCGAATGAACGTCAATTGCATTATGTCGACAGTAAAAAGCGTGATCTGTTGGAAACAATCCATCGCATCCCTTTAGATCCCGACTCGTCAAAACGCTCTGCCGGCTTCTCAAACCCCAGGTCAATGCCTGCCTTTTAATGCGGGGCTTGAACGCAGCTCGCAATTCATCGCAATGTAGTCTTCAAGTAATGCGAGCGATTTCAATAAGTGATCAGTGCTAAATCTCGCTAACCCGATTTTCACCTCTCATAGCGTTTTACATCTACTCACAGCTGGCAAAGATCATTCGTAAATGTTTGGATGTACGTTATTCTCATTGTTCGTTTGTAAACTTCCAGTTTGCATACGAACAATAGATTATTATTTCGATTTTTTTTTGCGATAATCATAAGACTTTTATCATTATTTCGATAATAATTAAAATAATTATATTATTACTATTATTTTGTATTGATAAAAGAACTTATTATTGTTACTATTTTTTAATAATAGTATTAATTATTAATGTTATTACTTGAATTACAGCAGAAGGCCGTGTAGTAAGTATTAAGTATATGTTTTCTCCATGGGCTACATCCTCTGCTGCAGAGAACATTAATTAATTAATGTTAATTAATTACTTTCAAACAACAGATTAAGTGACCTCGACATCTTTTGACCAAAAAGCAACCAACGACGTTTTCGTTTGCCTCACTCTACGGATACACACTTTTTATCATGTCGCCATCAGTGACGCCCACGACGAGTTTTTCAGTCGCCTTTGAGATTGCCGAGCTGAGCAGAACTTTGTGGCCCAGATGCAACCGGTCGAAGGTCCCGCCAAGGCACACACTGGCAAAGGTGGCCGTGTCCTTTTCGTCGAGGGGCTTGATTTTGCTACAGTCTTCATTGGATACTGCGGCGAACAGCTCGACCTGGTGGACTTGCGGCGACGCTGCGAATTGATGCTCCACGTATGACTCGAGGTTATCTGCGTAGAGGATACACGATTAAGTACGGGCACAGTTACTAACTGAGAGGGTATCGGGTTAGAAAAATTGGACACGTGAAATGATTCCAGTGACAGATCGAGTACGTGAGCTCATAGCTATATAGTTCACACATCACGGTCAACATCTACACCGGAAATCCACCGCTGCGGCCAAAGGCGAACTTCATTAAACATTGCTAAACACATTTGACGCCACTTATTGTAGCACCCTATCTACACACAATTATTTGCCAGCCAATAAAGGTTTGCTGCCTTAGAAGCATTCATTCCCGCATCTAAACAACCATCAAGTTACGCCCACCCACTCTCCCGAGATAAATAAAAACAAGTCCATCTATGAGTTAGAGCGGTCGGCATCATCTATGTGTGTTTCCCTCCCTTCATGTTAAAAGCCCTTTCGAAAACCGCTGTCTCATACGGTCACGCAGATTCCAGACGCCGTCTGTAGCGGTAGGTAGTTTCCCTTAATCTGCCCTGTTTTCGCGCCGGGTAACGCTATACGTTCGTGTTGCCTGGCTACAACACGAACACAAAAGTTGCTATTCCGTATTCATTCACAATGGACAGGATACCTGTACCTGTTTTGTTGTCTGGCACCAGGATCTGTTCACTTTTTTTCTAGGGCGTCCATTTAAAAGTCACTCGGA
Organism: Tropilaelaps mercedesae; assembly: GCA_002081605.1. NCBI lineage: Eukaryota > Metazoa > Arthropoda > Arachnida > Mesostigmata > Laelapidae > Tropilaelaps > Tropilaelaps mercedesae. The sequence goes on from MNPL01001330.1 coordinate 4,562, forward strand.
CCTCCAATGCCCTGTTGCCATACCAAGTGGCTAATCCAGCTAATTGGCGGCTGGAAGCCAGCGGTCAGGACATTCGAACAAGGCCGTAAAGCGACTCTCTATTTCCTTGAAAACATACCAGGTGTTCTCTGCCTAATAACGCCGTTTCATCGGAGCTGCTGTAATGGCGGCCAGGGAGCGTTCCCGTCGAAGCTATAAGGACATGATGGTAAGGCCGGCCAGCCGAGCAGACAACAAAGAGATGGAAAATGGAAAATCCATACGGCCCATCCACACTCGCGAACATTAATCGGCGAACAGAAAAACAGTTTCTTGATATCATTCTATCCCGCACCCGAGCGTATCTCGCGCTATCGCCGGAATAAGTCATACTGCCGCCGCGCGAAAAGAAGTAATCGTGCATGAAAACTGAGTGCCTCTTATGGAACGGACACGAGGCGACGGACGGGGGGTCAAAGCGCCCAATCTCGATAGTTCATCGTTGCCAGGCACAATCTCGCGAGAAAAAAATACCAATATCGATATCGGCAAAATCTCGCCCGACCCGGCAGTGTCATCATATTGAGTAGGAAGCAGTTAATAGTTGACGAGTGCCTTCGTCAGAGTTGCCCGGGGCGGTCAAGTTGAACGACCGGATGACGGCCAGTCGACGTTCGTTGACACACAATAATAAAAATCTGGCAGTACACTGAAGGAAGGGCATGTCTTTTGGATTTTGCCGACGCCGAGAGACGATTGTTTTTACCGTGTTAAAGAGAACAAATTAGAATAAAATTCCTCGAAATTGGCCTGCGTGCCACAGTGCTCAACTAAGCTAGATTGCCACGACAGCCTTTAGAACATGATGATATTGCAGTTCTCCGAATGGCTTACGAACAAGAGCATTTATTTTTTTTCTTGTTCCTTTCTATCTCAACTGGGCAGTGCTGGAACGCTGCGGCTTTGACCGGCTAGATCCATTCGATCAACAAAGCCATATAAATGTATAAAAAAAGCTAATCAAGTTACAAAACATCATGTTCTCCTACGGTTGTTTAAATACCGGCTGGCACTATCAATCGCTAGAACAGCAGCAGCCTCCATGAATACGCACGTGCGCTACGAATATCTTTACGCGTTTCAATCCCTTGGCGTTGTACAACAGACATTGCATTTGCTCCTGTTTTGCGCTCAACCTAACGGTACGGCCGGCCAGGCAAAATCGTCCCGCCGGCGCCCATCTCACGCCGTCATCGGGCGACGAATGACGTCTACAAGTTCGTGGAAGGAAATTGACCTCGCCTGACTGACGCTCTCATAGCCTGTTCGTCCCGTCTGGGCGACTGTGGCGAGATGAGTGAGCCCCATACCGTCGAATGACCGGCCACCAATGCAGATCAACAATTCGATAATTGTTGCCAATAGATAGTCAAGTTCGCATGACTAAGAATTGCATCGACAGACGCACGGCGCAACGAACCGGAGATAAGAATGCGAACTCATGGCCGTACGACACGTGCGCCTTTACGCCACGTGAGAGGGTATTTGCGGTCGAATGGATAACATCCGCGGAAAAAGGCGTTTACCCTGTGGTGTGCGATTCTGCAACGGTTCACTGCTCGCTGGACGTCATGGCGTACGTGACATTTGTTAGAAAACACTGCCATGGAAGATAGAAACGCCAAAATTGCCAATGAGAGGTCCTCATTCGGCGACGAAGTGACAGAACGACGGTAAAGATCGACAAACACGAATTCGCTCAAATCCGTGAACGTCTCTGGAGCCCAACCCTGCTCATCCCGGCAGAGTTGACTGACACATCTGACCACACAGGGACGACAAGATGTAAAGACAGGAGTGGCCCTAACGATATTGTCCGACGGCGTCAATATGAATGACATTCTGCGTTGTAAAATCTACTCAAAAGGTCACCGTATACGGACTGCGGCGACGTCGGACCAATGCGTAAATATTTGACTAAACCGAATGTCAACGGAGCACCGTTGATAGAAGAGCGCTGAGCAACGCCTAGAACAAATGCTAAACACTGTTTGCGTTACACTACCTGCAACGCAAGTGGGACATTGGCTATCAGTCTATTCAAGTCTGGGTAATCAACTCACGCCTGGTCCAACCTTATGGCAGACTAGTAAACTTGATACGCCCGCCATAGCGAAGCCATGTGTTTGACACTTCCACCAGCCTAGATAACATGAATTTTGACGAAAAGCAAGAGAACGTCGTAATTAGGTGTAACTCACCGAACTGTTTATGTGCTATGACGACCTCGATTTCGCGTTCCAGGGCGGCCTCCCGGAGTTCGACATTTTTCAAGAAGCCCTGGAGTACCCTGACGTCAAGGTGACTACACTCACGTGCAGCCTTTAGGAAAAAAACAGTAGCGGATAATGGAAACGACAAAAGGATACACGTCTAAGTAAACAATAGAGAAGAAAAGAGCAATGAAAGGCCTTATCTGACGTTTCTAGGGGAACATTTGTGTAGTGGCATCACACAACGATTCAATTCGTGTTCCGCGCGTAGCACGTAGATCTATAAAAGTTTCTAGACATATATAACACGTTTGGATGAGCATTTTCCGCTCTCTTTTCATCCGGAAAAGCTGATGTACTGTTTGGAATATACTCGCTATCTACTACAATTTTAATATAAGGTTAATATAAAGTTTAAATTTAGTATAAAGTACATTTTTATTACCTTGCATTTCTATTATTGTTTATATAATTTAATATAAAACATAATATGTTTTCAAAAAAAACGTTAAATAACAAAAACATTCGTGTATTGCATATTATCGGATTTGTTGTGAAATACCATCGGTACAAGTGCGAATATGCCCTGAAAATTTCATCAAAATCATTTACTTATTGGTTTTCTGTAAAAAATAAAGGCACACCTTTCTGCGGGTAATTAAAGCCTATTTTACTGGTTTCGCTATGAATGACGACGAATTTGACATTTTCTTTCTTTTGAGAATCACTTTCATCTGAATGGAGACTGAAACAAGTCAAATTTCCACTTTTGGAAGACTAAAAAATCCCCACATGTGTAAATCATGTTGTGGTACCTATAACGTCCGTTAGGCAGCCACGTGAGAATTTTCCTTAGCAATTTCGTTCGTCAGTTATGTTTTCATTGATACTGCGGTGGCTTAAATAAAAAAACTTTTAAAGCAGCCGCCATTCACATCGAAATCAGTAAAAAAAAAGATATTAGTTACCTTTAAAAAGCGTATTTTTGCCAGAAACACGAATAAGGGCATCGTTTTCAAATGAAACTTTTCACTCGCATCCTCACTCGTTATGTGTATTATCTCAGACACCTTGTTTGTATATTAATTTAGAAGCTGACTTGACATATATATATATATGTCAGATAGATCATTTTGGTTTCGAACATAACAGGCTTTACTAATCTTAATCATATGCTATTCATAATCTTACATTGGTTTTATTTTCGCAAGGCGCATCTCTCGGTTATCACGTCTGCGTGTAATACTGCATCTCAGCCTCTAAGTTCAGGCTGCACAAGCCGAAGTGTTACACGGTAAATTGGGTAATGCAAACAAAACCCCCTTTTGTACTAACCATTCAACTGGCTAGCCTGGCAGCCGTTTTAAGTAGTAGCTCAACCTACCTCTCCATAGATTTTCGGGATGATGCTCCGGAGGAGGGACACTTCACCGCCGGTTAGCGGCTGCCGCTTCAGCGGCCACTGATAGCCGGGCTCGAGGCGGATGTACAGCGTCCGATCAACGATCTGGCGAGCTTCGCGAAGAAAAGGCGCCACTTGACGGAGGATGTGGCGCACCGGTGACGCAATCACCACCAGGCCGGTATGAAACATTGTCCCTGAAACGGAGAAATCGCGATTTTGATCAGATCGTGTCGTCACAGCCGACGTATGTTGTTTCCTCTGGCACGTGCAGAGCGACGTCAAGGACACATCACCGAGTTCGCTAGAGAAGCGCGTGGCGACCACTCCAAAGCGGGACCTGATGGGTCCGTCGGCGAATATATCCGACCCGCTGCTGCGGCCGGCACAAGTCGGCTCGCACAAACCCTGCACCATCTTCGTAGCGGCAGTCGATGCGTCGCCGAAGTTCGTTTAAGTTTGTTCCACCGGATGTTGCGGATAAGAACGGTCAGGCGGTTATTTTTTTCTGAGTTAGTCACTCGTTGGGTTACGAGCTCGGAGCCGAGCGTTAATCGTATGCTTTGATAGGGACGGGTTCGCGGGCTTTGTCACGGTGCATTAGTGAAACCGCGCGCCGCCAAGGCAAATCTCAAGGCAACTGCAGCACCCGGCGCACGAGCTGTTAACGCTGCAAGGCTCTACGAACTAGTGACTTTAGAATCTCCACAATCTAGCATTTTCCCTACCTGTCCATGGCTCCTTCGCCTTTTAAGCCTTCAGTTCGATCACTCTCCCCGAAACCACTCCTAATCGATAGGTAGGCCCGCAAGCAATTAGCGAAACGAAAAAAAATGTCGCGCCTCCAACCCTTGAAAACTGAATACGTCACGAGAAAGCGTGCACCTGACCGCGAGCGTGCCTTGCCTCTCTATGGAAAGCGGTCTTGGGAGGAGAACACCAAACGGAATCAAGAAGCAAGGAGGACAACTGTGGAATAGATCTGCGGCCAGCCATGAATGGTCGCCCAGTGCCAGTGTACTTAAAGCCGATCATCATTGAACCGTTTTAAACTTTCCGACTGTTTAACCGCAGGTACAGTTTCGCCGGCTTTAGACAAACAGGCGATCGGTGTCTTTTTGAGCCATAACGGCAATGAACGCATTAGAAATAAATCCTTGCTTAGACAGGTAAACGTCGGAGGAATTAAACCGTCACGTCTAAGACGCATTTGACACGGCGGATTGGGAACCTGTCTTATTACAATAAGACTAAAATTCATGCTAAGGAGTAAGCTCTGGCTTCAACGCACTCAAATTTATTTTAGAACATCGATAGGACACACTCGTTAGCCCGCTGGTCAGCCAGCGTTCCCTCACCCGATCTGCTTCTTCACCCGCTTGTTTGGCGTCAGAAACTTGGCTCATGGCTGACTAAAACAACCAACCCGGATCAACAATGCCGTGCCCGTCGAATGAACACCGTTCACATGCAGTTGCAAACGCTGCCGGGCCCGGGCCCGTCACGCGTTTGGGAGCCGAACAATCCAAACCGGCTAGAGGATGCAGTGAACTTACGTTGGTCGCCCATAGCTCCTCGGATCTTGTTGCGTGCCGAGCTGATCGTCGCTCTCGACAGCATACTTCACCCAGACGGAGACACCAACTTCTAGCCTGGCGGCTAGCTGACAAGTGACGCTCAGAACGCTGTCGACATCCACCACAACGTTCACCAGTCGGACGGATGATGTCTCCCACTGAAAGTTGCTGGGTTTCGGGGAAAGGGGGACAACGCGCTGTGACGTTGCATTTACCAGAGACACAGGAGCACAGCTGGCCTTCGTCGATCGTGGAAAGGGCACTCCGAACGAAGGAGGGGCCGGCCAGCAGCGGTGCTCCGGACACTGAGGCACGCGACGCGTGCCGGCCGTTCACGGACGGCCGCAACGCTCGGCCGCCGACTCGAAAGGCGCACCCATTGACGAGGCCGCCGCAGAACCGAGCGCCGGCCCCCAAAGCTCTGTAATGAGCAGGTGCACAGTGATAGATTTCACCTAAGATCACAGACTTGGGAGCATTCGTTACAGTTCGACTCTCCGCCGAAATCGGAGAACGCCAGTTTCGATATTGGACGCGCAGCACAACACGAACAACACTTCACTTATTTTCGTGTGTTGAGAGAATGTTGCTTTGTGCATGCACAGCGCGCACAGAACAGCAGTGGAGGAAGCACTGAGAAAGAAAGACCTCGACTATATAGTTTATGATACGCGGTCGATTATTTGTCAGAAGCATCAATGCTTAAACCTCGGACCAACATTTACCTTGATGGGGCTAACACTATCGGGAGGACTTAGTGTTGGGTCATCGTCGTGTGCTTCTTGCGCGGCCACTGCGTTCGCGGATTCGTCGCCAGTGGCTGGCGTTACGATCATCACAACAACAATTCATCCAATCACAAATGGCGACCCCCTGAGCGCTAAGTTTTCCACGGCCAGTGCTGTTTGCACTGTGTTCCTTATTGGTACTGTTTTGCTGCCGTTCGCTTCGACAAATTTCGTCAAGTTGCACGATTAGAGATGGCACCGAAGAAAGGCGTAAGTGCTAAGGGTGGAGGTGATAAAAAGGACGATCAGAAGAAGGAGAAAGGAAAGTCCGGCGGTACGGCTGTCAAGGTAATTTCTTCGCAATGAGAAAACCCACAGTGTTACATGCAACGGAAATGCTGAGGTCGTAGCAACTAAAGGCTAAAAGCTAGCTATACATACCATTGGCTACTATAATATAACTTAGATATCTGTAGCTCGCTTTGATCTCATAGCGGCTTCGCTTGATCTACGAGTATGCGATCCGACTGGTTAGTGAAAAAATATATGCATTTCGAGTTTTTTTTGACATATCACCACCCCCCTCCGTTGTGCCATTCAGAAAACGGGCGAGGGGAGAATCTAACAATACGTTCATTCGTGTTTTGAATTCGACTACCACGTGTCTTCTGTACCGCGGGTCAATGTGGTCATCGCTGCGAAACCGAGCATTCTAAATCCGGTTGTTTGTCGCGTCGTGTTGTGCGATGTGCTAGTGCAAAACGATGTCGAAAGCGAATCTGAAAGAGGTCTTGCGGATTGAACGCAAGCTAGGCGCGTTCTACACCGGCGGCGATGTGCTGTGGAGTTCGAACGGCGAGACACTTTTCTGCCAGGCCGGCTCGGCGGTCAATCAGCTGAACGCCGATGATGGCAAGGTGGACCAGGTATTCGAGTGTGGGGAAGACGAGGACGTCACCGCCATGGCGATATCGCCGGATGACGAAACGTTGGTAGTCGCCTCGAAAAACGACCTGCTACGCCAGTTTAGCTGGAGGGAGTCGGGCACCGAGGTACGGCGCAACTGGCGCGCCATGCTACGTACCCCAGTCGTTCGGCTGGAGTTCGACGTCAACAGTCGCCTCCTGGCGTCTGGTAGCGCGGACGGAGCTCTGAAAGTGTGGGACGTCGTGTCGAAGTACTGCACCCACAACTTTAAGGGGGCGTCCGGTCGTTTCACTGTTCTACGGTTCCATCCGAAGAAGCACCTGCTGTACGGGGCGACTAGTTATCATGGCACGTTGTTCTGCTGGAGTCTAAAGGACTCGGCCCTCGTCCAGCAGCTCGAAGCTCACACATCGACTATTACAGATTTACAGTTCATCGATAGCAGGAAGGCGCTCACCGCGTCACGCGACAAGGTAGTCGTCCTCTGGGACCTCGACGAGGCCCAGAAAATCCGCAGTATTCCGGTTTTTGAGTGTGTTGAGAGCCTGCTCTTGCTGAGTGCGGGGGACGCGGGCTTCTCCGAGAACCACTTTGCCACCGTGGGCAATCGAGGCGTACTGAGGGTGTGGCACGCCTACAGCGGCAAGTGCGTCAAGGAGCAGACGGAGGAGCAGGCCGCTGTACTGGCATCGGAAGCTGACACAGTCGTAGTGAAAGCGATGTTCAATCGCCCAAAAGGACTCATGGCGGTCGTCACCTACGAGCAAAACATTGTCCTCTACGACTCCGAGAGTTTCGAAGCGACGAAACGGCTTATCGGCAACAACGACCAGATCCTTGATCTGGCGCTGATCAGCAGCGAGGAACGATTCTTAGCGATTTGCACCAATTCGCCGCTTATCAAGGTCATGGACATGGACAGCAGTCACACGTCCCTGCTCAAAGGCCACACCGATATCGTGTTGTGCTTGGCTGTTGCCAAGGCCTACCCCAACTTGCTCGTGTCAGGGAGCAAGGACAGCGACGTCCGTGTGTGGAGCTGCCACCGCGAGGAGATGAAAAGTATTGCCAAGGGCGCCGGCCACAGCCACCCGGTCGGAGCGGTGGCCGTGTCAAAACTTAAGGCCGACCCCAAGGGCAACCTCCAAGTCCTGTCCGGCGGGGAGGACACCACGTTGAAGCTTTGGCTGTACAACCTCGACACCAGCAAACTATCCTGCCAGTTTACGGTCAAAGCTCACGACAAGGACATCATGTCCATCGACATGAGTTGGAACAACGCAATTGTCGCGACCGGCTCACAGGACAAGTCCGTTAAGCTCTGGGACAGTTCGGATCTCTCGCCGGTTGGAGTGCTCAGGGGCCACCGACGCGGTGTCTGGTGCGTCCGTTTTTCGCCGCATGAGCCGATCCTGGCGTCCTCATCGACCGACACCACCGTCAAACTGTGGTCTATCGATGAGCTAACGTGCCTGCGTACCTTCGAAGGACACGAATGTTCCGTCTTGCGGGTAGCCTTCGTATCTGATAGTCAGCAGCTGCTGACGGCAGGCGCCGACGGTAACCTCAAGCTGTGGAACGTACGGACGAACGATTGCGCTGGGACCTTTGATGGGCACGAGGGTCGCATCTGGGCGTTGGTCGCTTCTGACGACGAAATCACGTTTGTGTCGGGCGCCGCTGATTCGACGATCAACGTTTGGAAGGACGTCACCGAGCAGGAACGCGAGGCGGCTCTGAAGAAGCGCGAGAAGCTGCTTCTCGAAGAGCAAACGCTGCTGAACCTTATGCAGCAGCGACAATGGTCGAAGGCGCTGAAACTCGCTCTGAATCTCGAGCATCCCCAGCGAACGCTCAACATTATCAAGGCGATTCTCTACGACGATGACAGTGCTGAGAAGTTTCACAAAACGCTCACAAGCCTCGAGGAGTTCCAGGAGAGCACCTTGATCAGGTTCTGCGTTGAATGGAACACCAACGCCAAGCACTGCTACGTGGCGCAGCGTGTGTGCCGCGAACTTCTCAGTAGCGCGAAGGCGGGGGTACTTCTAGCGAAGTTCAAAGGACTGAAGGAGAACTGCGAGGGACTACTGCCGTACACCGAACGCCATCTTGAACGATTGAGCCGTCTGGAGCAGCAGTCGATGATCCTCGAATACATGCTGAAGAACATGCATATAGCTGGCACGGGTCATTGAACGGACAAAGGATATGCTGTACATATATATATAAAGAAAGAAAACTGTCCAGATACTAAATGTGCGTGCGACGCAATGTGACTGCGTTGCGCACAGACTTACATATAAACAGTCGTCTTTGCTAAATAAATGTTCAAGCAAGTTAGCAAGGTGAATGTTCAGTAAGCTGAAGCTTTAGGTGTCTTCGTATCATTTTGTTATTTGTTACTCTCGACGTTTCTGGATCTAGGCAAGGAACTATTTAGCAACCGCGAGCGGTCTAAGTAGATAGAAATAGTTTGTTATATTTAGTCCTATCGAAATCGTTGTAAGAGATCACACAAAACGCTACAAAAGTCCTAACGGAAGCCTGAATTGTTGTTTTGTTTTGATCGAATCGAGTTGCAGGTGCGGCACATCCTGTGCGAGAAGCAATCGAGGGTGTTGGAGGCAATGGAAAAACTAAAGGGAGGTGAAGCATTCGATAAAGTCGCAGCAGCCTATTCCGAGGACAAGGTAAATAAATTGCAGGTCGCAGTGAAGTTAGCCACCTTCATAATGATAATAAAATATGTTGTTTGTCCTTTTAATTTTACACGTTTGACATCACATTACATACACTGGTACACTTTCGGTAATTGGTATATATGAAACTGAAGCTGGCTGCAAAGAACATGGCGTTTGTGTTCCAGGATGCCAAATAAGAAATTCTTCATGGTTTGTGTTTAGGCTTAGTTATTTTCTGTTGAGCAAAATCATCTTCATTCCAGGGAAGCGTGACGTATGTACCCATTTCTATTTAGTAGCATTGAGTACTAAATTGAGGAAACAAAGCAAGGCGCGTAAAATTGTGTGGACTAGTAAGGGATATCTGCCGGCCAAGGTTTCATAATACTTATAAGGTTGGAAACTAATAAAACAAAGTTTACTCAGGCGTTAAAGCTCATGTCTTTTGCCTTATGGATATCAATTCGTAAAAATGTACCAGCTCTACATTCTAAAAGGCAGTAAAAACCGGGTTCAGTTTTTTCCAAAGCTCATTCGCCTATCAAGGTACCATGCTGAAAATAAGCAAGCGATGAACACGCGCGAAGTCGCCTATTGCCAAATGCAGCTTTCTTAGTGTCTTTTTCACACGGTAGCACTTTGGAGACACTGATCCATATTTCGCGTTTCATCTTGCTGAACGACCATGAATATCCATACGATTAATGTGCCCTTGTGATTACGAGATTATATTATACAAAGTAGAAAACCACACTTCATTAGTCCGTTTATTCGTATTCAGCGCACACATATATATATATATATATATATGTGTGTGCGTGTATATATATATGTGTATTGTTTGATAGGAACACCAAATACTCGTGCGAATTCTCACATAAGAGCTATCTCTTTATTAACTCAATATTGACGGGTATTTTGGATCTGATTGTATCGATTTTAGGCTCGTCACGGCGGAGATCTCGGTTGGATGACACGGGGCTCTATGGTAGGACCATTCCAGGATGCCGCATTTGCGTTACAGAATTCCACGTGTGGCAAACCAATCTACACAGATCCTCCCGTGAAGACGAAGTTCGGCTATCATATCATCATGGTCGAAGACAAAAAATAAATACCTCTCGCAGTTGTCATCGTTACGACGGACGGCTTCCTCATTCCGCATTTGAATCTCGGGACTATCGGCAATTTTGAGGCGAACTGTAAGAGAATGGGTCGAATGTCCGAGAAGTGAATTGCACTTTCCGTTCGGAAACGGCCCGCTGAAAGTTTGGTTTGCTTACGAGCATTCAGGTAGCAAAGCTGTTCTGCCTCTGAAAAGAATTAGACCGCCACGTTTATAAACATAGTTCAGTATTGGCTTGGGAAATCTGTACAGGACTGTAGTGTTGAGTCAATGGTATGAAACAACAGCAATCTTTTCGGCGAAAGCCTTTTAACAGCTTTGTGTTACGAACCGAGCGGACGACGTAAAGCTAGATAGACATTTTGCGTTTTATTTAAATACCTCTGAGTGTATAGTAGAGCAAGGCGTACAATAGGTACAAATGTCACTTATTATTAACATTAATCAAAAATGAATTATAACATTGTGATAATAGATTGTCGTGCCTTGTCATCTGCAACACCCTGGTGTTATATATATACGTCAAATCAGGTCAAATTGTCAATACTAAAACAACGCGAAACCAGTGTGCTGCGTATCTCTGGCGTCGCCAACCATACCATGTTAGAAAGTCTGATGGTAGGAAGGCCAATCGCATGCGCAACAACAACTATCCTAAAGACAATGACGAAGTTCTAATTTAAGTCCAACCATAAAACTCCGGTTTTTATGATTCTTTAGATGAAACTGAATGTTATTCATTTCGTAAAACATCTCAAAGTGATAGTTTAATTGATTTTTTTATTCTGCAGCGAACTTGCAGGAAGTCCTTTCCTTTGTTAATTATTTGGTAAGCAGCGAAGTTCAACAATGACCTGAGTTATAGAACCACGGTAACTGACTAACTTGAAGGTAGGTATTCTTCTCTCGCAGGAAGAAGGCGAAAGAACCTGCTCGAGTAGCTACTCAAAATGCTGTCTGAAGTTCGTGGGCGAAACCAGTGAAAACATACTTTGCGCTAAGCATTCTTTAGAGCAACGGCGATATTTTTAAGATAAATAATGGCAAACAGCCAAAATGAGTAGATGTTTTGAAATTCTAGATCCAAATGAAGGAAATATATGTCTAGACAAAAATGCCTAATCGTTGCTACAGGAAGAAGCCTTGATCCAGTAAATATACACACATTAAAGAAAACGCGATTCCATGTACAAGAGCGGATTGATATTCCGCGGAACGATATGATCGCGGTATATGAGCGTGGTACTCACAGCCGCAATACAAGGGGGCCTAGAGCTGGAAGACGGGGTTACGGCCGAAAGAGAGGTGCCCTGGTGAGCCAGGATTCGCCAGGAACCGAACAGGATGTATATCCACGGTGTCAATAGACAATGTAGAGATGCTAGAAAATCAGCTAGGACTTGCACTGCCGGCAAATTTTCTGAAATGTCGCAATAAACAAGCTATGCGTTGAAAATCCTATCCGAGTATATATCGTATATGCTTAAATGCTCCGAAGACAGATTCTCTTTTTTGTACAAAAGCACCGTACCTAGATGTGAATCTGATCAAGGTACACGGTTTGAATGGAATACATTAGTTTCGACTAATAAATACCAAAACAGAACCGAGAGGCGAATGTGTGCATAAAGGGTGCCTACAATCGTGCTTACCGTTAGCATGGCTCTTGTTTAATGCGGACCGGTTAATCTCCCCGTCAAAGTCGACGAGGGAACCGCCAAGCGTGCCGCCTAGGCGGTCGGTACTGTCATTACAGCTGGGGGTTTTGAATGTGGCTTCGATATCGACTATACATTTGGGCAGCCAGCAGATGAAGTATGCTGTAACTAGGAGCGTTGTTAGACGGAGCAAGTCCCGTTTTGTGCTCGTCGTACGCTGCAGGAAACTACCTGAAACTCAATGATGGGTTAATCCGGCATGGCACACTTGATCACTGTGACAATACCTGTAGTAACACGACGGCTAGGTAACACAAACTTACGTGGCCGCAGCGAGATGCTTCCAGTGCTTAATTGCATTCTAATATTCATCAAAACAACTTCTACTTGCGGTCTACTTGTGTAGAGGTTGCTATGGAGAATAGAGATTACGAAGGTACCACAACGAACTACAAAGGTATTACAACGGACGACTAAAATATTACAAAGAGCCACAACGCCTCTCAACAGTACCAGATCAGATACGTGCCATGACGTGCCATAAATGTCTCATAACGTGCCAGAAAGGTACCGTGGAACCACCGCCGATGTACAGGTACCGCCGTATAAACACGACACAAAATAGATTTTTTGCTCGCACGAATCAACTGGGTTGGGTTAGTGAGGTCAAATCTCTGATCACGAAATCTACCCAATGGCACATCCGCTTGTTGGATTCCGCTCTCTATCGACGAGATAGTAGCGTACAGCGAACAGTAGCATAGGGCGATGGCTATCGCCGGAAGAGCCAGGAGTTCCGCGGCGAGTGAAAATGCACGTAATCTCGCCAGTTCCGTGACGATCGTCTTCGAATCCCTCGGTGCCACATCGACCTCCCTCGAACTCGTCACGTTTAGGTCGACGACGTCCTGCAATTAGGCAAGCACCAATCCAAGTAAATGTCGAAGGGAATTAAGGTCCCGTACTACGTTGACCTTGACATGTGGCAGCCTTCATGTAGGCCTGAGCTATGTTTTGTGATCCGATCCCTTTTCGTGACTGACCTAGAGGCTAACGGAATCGCCTATTATCGTAATGTCAAATCGACCTACGGCTCACTAATTTAAACCATACAAGAGAAGGGTTAGCAGTGACCGAGCGTTTCTTTCAAGCGTATTTGTCAACATTATGACCATCTGTGGGTCCCGCATGTCATAGAGGCTTAAGCGTCGCCATCTAAAAATTCTATTCCAACACTGGTTACGCAAAGCCCCTGATGCTGGAAGCACGTTCACGTAATTCAGTAAACTTCGTGCGTGTCGCAGTAGCGTGTAATATCCTGGAAGACTGTCCACTAGAAGTAAGCAAAGTACGAACCCCGTAGCAAAGCAAGAGCACCAGCCTCAGGAGAGCGAGCATTACAGATGTGATCCACGCAGCCAGAACGAGCGTATTCGCCATCTTGGTATAGCCCACTCTGGCCTTTGCCGAGCATCCGGTCCCTCGACGCCACTGAGTCCAAATCGACCTCATGGAAATGGCTTTGTCAATTGCCATGGCCGTGACAACGTAGGCGGCTAATAACACTGAGAAGTCACTACAGAATAGCAGAATACATCGGACAGTGCTGAGAATCGATGGCTCGTCTGGGCTGGCTGCTAAAGCAGCGGAAACTTGTGCACCCTACAGTTAGTAATAGAATCAAAAAGGTCAGAGGAGAAAAAATCAAAAAGGTGATGATCAATGTTATGTAACGATTACCGTCCTAGTTCTGTTTTTTCGCTCCTAGATAACGACATAGAGAAGTACACATGGTCATTATCGGGGAAAGGCTCCTTACATCGTACACCCACACGGTATGAGCGGTCGGTATTATGTCGCCAATTGACAGCCGATAACACTACGTCCACCTTTGTTTTTTAGAGAAAGTAAATTTACAAAACAGAATGTCCTTTTCTGAAGAATTTTCAATTCTTAACGCCGGAAAAGGGATTTGTACTTCTACGTCATACAGTTGAGGACGTAATGCTAGGAGCAGTCAGTCACTTAGTGACATGAATTACTGGAACGGAAATACATATCCACTGTATATATATATATATATATATATACACACACACACCCTATTACTCTTTTATGTTCACCGGGTTCTCGTAGCTTGTACGATCTTCTTTAGGCCGAATTGCTATGCACTGGTAATCGTTAAGAACGAAAATCATAACTGGTTCTTCAAAGGTACCTGTAGAGCGCGGGGTAGGACATTGAACAATGCCTCAAGTACGTCGGCAACGCACAAGTGAAGCATGAATGTATGCACTCGACTAAGTTTCTTCTGACGCCGGCCCAGAAGCACTACACACAACAGGTAGCCGTTAGAGGTACAAGCAGCAACGAACACGACGGAGTGAAGGAGTCGGATCATTGCTAGCCCGTTTAGAGAAAATTCAAGATAATCGCTCCGCTTTTCTAGGCAAACTTCATCCAGCCGCTGCTCACAAATGATCTGGGCCAACTCGCTGGTCTCTCCATGAGTGCAGGACGCCGGCAGAATTTCCTAGGACTAAATGCGATCAATCCGACCGCGCCGTCAGGACAACGGGGATACAGGCAAACACGTTGGGCAGGCAGTTTTCAGCACAGCCTGGGGAGCTGCTTTGGAAAGTCGTCCCGTTCAACCCGTAACAGAAATACTGATAGGCTCGGTTTCGTGGACGGGAAGCCGTACGAAAAATCAAACTAATAACTGCACAGGCGGATAACTTTCTAGGCATTCGCCGTAGGTACCCCGTGGAGCCGATGGCGTTTAGCTCTCGCATAGTCAGCGGCCAGAGAGCGAATAGCGGTACTTCCTCGTTCACTGATGAGTTTGCTAAGACGATTGGTCGTTGAAGACGTCATTAGCATTAGCTTTTCCTGGGACTTGCTAGCTACACCACCAGCCTCCACTGGTTTGTCGGGTTTAAACGGGTAACAAACGTTGTAGCTAACCGTCATAACAGGTTAATCTCCCGAGCGGTTGAAGCCCACGTGGTTGCTCCCATGCGTTGAGATGATTGCCGTTGTCAATAACAGAGCTAGAAACGACGACGACTTGTGGCAGCGTTGTGAGAAAACTATTTACTGGCAAATACGGCAAACATTAACAAAAACATAAGACCAAAAAAATCTAGCTTTGTCACGAGGTTTCCTTAGCGAGACGTCTTGCTTTTAACCTGATTGAGTACAGGCACATAGTTACGGAAAATTTTGATGAAATAACTCGTTGCTTACACCAATATCTACATAAACAATTCATGACACGCTCGTTTTACTCTTTCGTTCGTTTTAACGTCGCTTTATTAACTTCATGTTTTCTTTTGCTCTCCCTTTCTCTCTCTCTCTCTCTCTCTCTTTTTATATCGTAGCCCTTCAATCTTCGCCACGTTTCCAAACATCGTTAGCTGTAGGGCGTACACATCTTCATGGACTTCATAAATTCCCTATTGGTGCGTATCAATCGACGACTCGAAATCTTCTCTCTGCCGAAGGTTCTTCTTCGTTTCGATTGTTTTTTTGTCAGTTTTCTCATTGAAATAACAAACATCTTCATTTGAACAAAAACACTCACTCTGACACTCTCTTTCACGTCACTCCCTACCTATAGATATCGGGAGACGCAATACTCTGCGTTAGCAAGCGCTGCATGCGTACCCCCCATGAACGACGCCTCACATAGGAGACCCATGAGAATATTTTCACGCGCTTTTTTCGGCAAACTCTCGGGCTTCAGCTAAACGGCTAATTAACACTCAGAATCATCGCAACATACGAAACGTCACCAGAGACAGCAAGACCGTTTCTAATATACATCACAACATCTGTTACTTGTTGGCTTTTTAGCCCTGAATAGCCGAATGGTGCGATTCGTTCTAATATGATGTCCAGTATAACAATTCTACATCCTCAACCTAATATCAGACTCGTTCGATCATGGTTGTAACAGTTTTTGTTGATATTGTGTTCAAGTGACTCCCCCACTATCCGTAGCGCTTCGCTTGACGCATCGATTAACCTGGGAGAAGCCTAGCCGTTTCGGTTCCGTCCTCATTATTCACAAAGGCGACCATGCTCTTCTAGAACCTCATATTGACCACTTCTAGACGTATTCTCGGAAATGTGGTTTGAGTTCTCTCATGATTCCGTTTTTTCGTTCCCTTTTCTCGTTACGTATATTGCCACATATCGGCTTCATTCTCATCTATCCTTCAACCTCTTCCCCCTCCACACACACACACACACACACATGGGCGCTCGAATGCACTCAACCTATTGAGATACAACTGAGAATTATACAAACGTGGATGGTACAAAACGGCGACATGTCGCTCCACTTATTTGGGTAGTTGAGGCGCACATACAATATGACGTTAGACGTTTAGCCTATGACTGGCCTTCTCGTTCGTTCTTGTTCCCGTCTAGGTCATATGAACGTCGTGATGGTCATAGCTGCTCTAGTCAATGGCAAACGCCACATTATGCCTGAACCCCAAGCAGCGAAAAAGCGCCCGAAGCAGCCGACAGAAGTGGCCAAAGGGGGAAGCAGCAATCGCAGTAGCAATCATTGATGAAGGTCTAGATTGAATAATGCTGCCGTAATATTCCAGCTGACGTTACATCGTAATTTTTTCTGAACTTTGCTGTCTTTCTACCTAGCCACAGCACGGGATGGCGAAGCATAAGGAATTCGCTTCAAGACAAACACCTCTAATATTATACATAATGTCTGTTTTGTTGATGTTGTCGGTTTATCCGACAGAATAGGGATGTCAGGAAATGTCAGAAATCGGATAGGACAATGACACGCTCACATCCTTACGAACCTTAGCCTCATTGAGCCGATGAGGTATTCGATTAAGTTTGCAAACATCAGTACTGCGTCCAACCGCTTGATAACGTACAGATGTACAGTCCGCTACAAATACGCTAAAGGCGTTTTCCGTCCTTCAATGTGTGTTTTTGCTTGTCTCGTTCTGATTTTCTTTGTATTCCAATCAGTTTTCGCCATTTGTCATTGTATATGAATCTTCCCGGTGTGTTGTTCTGTTCTGTACAGATGTTGCTGTTAGTGCGCACATTTCCATAGAATCAAATGGCATTTGCTTGTTGTCATTGGGACTTCAGAGCCAGTAAGAAATTCGAAAGTAGAGGTCGGCATAGACAAAAACGCGGTTGTCCTAGATTTGTTAGTCCCACCCCCGGATCAGCCGGCAGATGACGTGATCCGACGTTGCGTTGTAGAGATATGTGTCTAGAATTACACTCTGATATGCTGAAGGCAGAGTAGCCGGTATGTCCTTTTGTTGTTGAAGCTGGAACGTTCCGGCGTTGTCGTTTCCGCTAGCAATAACGACCTCAAACACGTTCCAATGGGGTTGTCGTCTCTGCATGAGGCCATAAACTAGGCCCACGTTTTTTGCTACGGCTCCTCATGACGCCGGTCGCACGTCCGTTCGGGTAGTTCTTGCTCGAACAGTGAAACATTTTAACCTTAATGATCCTGCGTATTGGCTTTTCTATAAGTATTATACTGTTTCCTACCGATGCGCACACGACGCGAGACGAGACAGACAACTGTTTATATATATATATATATATTTGTAGGTTCATTTATGTATGCATGTATATAAGAGACGTGTATGAATACGTAGAAAGAGAGATAAAATCGACTTAACCGCCGTCGGCAGAATATAGTGGAATAGATAGAGCAAAGCGCTCACTTTGGGCTGTCATCGATATCCCCCGACTGTACATTAACCCATGATACGCTTTAGACACCGTTCTCTAAGCGATGGTCGACGTTACAAGCCGGATCTCGGCCGCCCTCTCTACTTTTGGCTTGTTTACGGCTTTGGATGAGACGACCCCACTCAGACGAAATGATACAAAATGCCAAACCAACAAGGCAGCACCTGGGTACACAACCAGAATACACGTGACGTTGGCCATCTTCTTCTCCTCGCAATCGTGACGTTGACTGTTCCGCTATCGTCCGACGCACGCATTCCGAACAGATTGAATCGCCGCCGGAGGACGCGAACCTGTTCATATTCTCTTAGCTACAACCAGTATTCCCCATTTCTATCAAGGCTTGGCAAGAGGTCTAGAGCCTTCTACGGCATTTTGTGTCCTCACCCGATTTCACAGCCGCTCCTCTGCTAAAGATAAACGGCGCAGAAAAACGTGTGTATGCGCGTGTGTGTTTATGTCCGTGTATGTGTGTCTTTGTATGTGTGCGTGTGTTTTTGCGTGTGCAGATGTTTCTCGAAGAATCGTCGCTCATCCCTGGATGACCCGGTCAGCCATAGGGACGGAACGAGGGTCACTGCCCCGCCTAAAAAGCACCGCCACCTAAAAAAGTTACCCGTCGCACTCTAAACGCCAGTGGCCCCGCATTAGCAGAGGTAATAGGTAAAACTGGGCTGAAAACTTAGCTGAAGAGCGATGGCGACTTGTGCCAGCCAGGAGCTTAGCGACGACGATTCTTTGTCCCCTCTGAACGTCCCTTCACCCCTCGCTTTATGACTCTTCCTTTAACCGTAAACAGGCGTTCCAGCATTTGCGGTTTCAACTGCCAATGATCGGCAAGAAAACGACGAGCTCTTTGATTTGAGTTGGTTTATTTTTGGTGTTTCTAAAAAAAGTCCTGTGTTTTTCGTGTGAGACCGACGTGTTGGACGCGAGGTTCGCTTTATTACGCAAGTGGCGCTGCTTGATACTCGCGTCGTACTTCATCAAAACGTTTAGCGGAGAGCGGAACGCCATCCGCTCAGTGATTTCTTAGGTGTTACAGCGTTGTAGTAATAATCACTATAGAAATGATAACAATGATGACAACAATGGTTGTAATGATAGCTACGCTTATCGTACTTTTCTCCTATGCTGAGTGTTCATATGGTGGCCTTTTTCGGGTGTGTGTGTGTGTGTGTATATATACGCAACATGGCCATATTACATCATGATCAGGCAACTTTCTCTCAATTTCTCTCTATGTTTCTCTCAACGGCTCTCCTTCTTCCAACATTCATATGATAGTCGCGCCGACACAATTGCGCGTGACGACAACAGCTGCGTGTCGTTGGACTGTGCTAGTCATGGCATTGTTACAAAATAAAGACTTAATCACAGACGATATAGTAAAAATCTAGAGACTTAGTACCCCATATCGGAAGTGGCTGGCCTTTCTCATATGATCTTCCATGTCATGCGCACGTTATGCTTTCTCTCGTTCATCGCCGTTCGTACTTCACGTTTCTTCGGGACGTTTTCTCACGAAGGATGGCCGTTTACGAGCGAATGAAGTTCGTGACGAGTGGGTCGCCGCCTAGAGGAGGGCCTTGTAGTGTTTGTGTGCCCCTGTCGGGGGGGGAATGTTGACAACGCTATCCGTCGTTAGGCCGCCGGTCCCAGCGGCGGGGGATCCGGCAGGCTGGGCCCCCTCTGGGGTCCCATTCTGGGCCTCAACAGCGGCCGAGATCGTGCTTCCTGAAGAGGTTCGTTTCGCCGCGCCGTACGCAGAGTTCTCCTTGTTCTTGCGAGAGTTTGAGCGCTAGAAGTCGAACCAGGGGGAAGAGAAACAGGAATTAGTAATTCAGGGGGAATTCACGGGGGTAACAAGCGCGTAATTAACTGATCGAGAACGCAGCGTGGCACCGGCATAGCAATTGGCCGTTGTTCGACCACATTGCGTCTAAAGTCATCGAAAACGCTGTTTACCACACGCCTAAGTTATTGCTTAGTACATAAACGTATATATATATGTACACATATATATCTATATATATATATATATAT
>MNPL01001332.1:0-14248 GCA_002081605.1 Tropilaelaps mercedesae
ATATATATATATATATATATATGTATATATATATATATGTATATATATATATATATGAACCCCAACGGAACAAGTTAGGTTCTACCTTTGCCAGCTCGCTATTTTAAACACAGCCGTTTTCTGTGGCACATCCTTTTTGTTCGGCGGTCGAACTGAGTTATAGTGCAACTCATTATTAGATGAAACATCGGAATAACGATAATAGGACCTGGAGTCGCTTTACTAGCTGGCTTAGTAACTAGAACCGAAAAATAGTTTAGTCGACTCCCTGCGGAGCTGATTATTGGCTGACTCAGGTGAAGCAGGCCCTTTGAGAAAAGGAGTAGGAAGGGTTACGCGATGGACTACAATGCAGAAGCGAAACAAACGATGTGAAATGTTCTGGAGGTAGAAGTCGCGGCAGTTGATCCACCTTCATGCTTAAGTTGAATACGACCTTGCGCACGACAACAGAATTGGGTGACTTAAATTTTCTATGAGTTGATCTTTGAGAAATCCCAGTGTTTCACAAATGACCGCTAAACGCGACCAGCTTGAACTTTAAGTGAAAGTGGGTACATAAAGAAAAAAATTTAACCTCGAGAGTAAACATTCTCAATATTGCCTATAATTGATGCAATTCATGCAGAACAGTTTTGTTGAATATAGTACGTTTTCCGTAGCTTTAACATTACGTTATACAGCTTCAGTAGTAAAATGATACACAGTGATTACTATTATCATCTTCAAAACAGCGTTTGCTGCCCTGACTAGTTGATGGGAACTCAACCGAAACCATTATTGAATCTTGCAAATGGTCTCAACTCTTGCAATCCGACTCGTGTCATCTGATGTAGTCATTTTTAATTCCATTATAATACATAAGCACGCATATATTACAAGATTGGAGAAGCATAAGTGATTCTGAGCAACCATATATATATATATATATATATATATGTCGACAAATTGGTAGTCCGAACACTATTCGACTCAGGCATCCAAATATAACCCAGCGGTTGCACAGTGGGCCCGAGCCTAAAATGGGATTCCAGTAAGGGTTCAGTGGTTGCTGAAAAATTCGGAGGAAAAGTACAACTTTTATCCATTTCAAGGCATATGGAGATAATTGTCTTTGTCGTATTTTTCTATGCCACGCATACAATTGGCGAAATGCTTCTCAAAGTAGGCTCCCATTGTTGTCACTACTACATTTTGAACACGTTACAGGTGATGCCTATAATCAAGAACATGGTTGTCGTTCTCCCTGCGCAGAGGTCTGGTGCGGGGTGAATGCGCAGTGCATCGTCAACTCCCGAAATGAAGGCGTCTGCAGGTGTTTGTCTGGATTCAGGGGTAATCCTTGGGAAGGTGGGGAATGCACACCGGATAGCGAGTGCGGCGAGGGGAGGCCCTGTCCCCAACCAGGACAGGAGTGCCATGATGGTATGGCACCATTTTTATTTCCGGTCAAACCAATTAGTGTAGTGTTGATGTGGTGTGTGATATATACTAAAGCTCTCAGCATTCAGATCAACCCAGGTAATCCCAGATAATTACAAGATGGTGACCTCATTGCAGATGTAGATCAATTTCCGCAGCTGGTATTTTCTCAGACTGCGAGTTATTCTCTGGATACTACATGTTGAAGGTGTATCGTAGCTTGTTATTTGTTACAGTTGTTCTGCTTCCACAAATCATCGCTAAATCGGCCCACCTAGATGTAATCATGCTACGTTAGAGAAAGGCCTCCACTTGCTTGCGATAAAGAACTCGTTGTGCAATGGCCATGACGTAGATAAATAATGAACAGATCCTCTATGAATCTTCAGTAAGCCCATTGGACCACATTTGTGTTACCTCAGTCCCTTGACAACAAATATTCGAATATCGTCTCCGTGTTTTCACAGCCTAGCCAGCCTCTTTAAAAAAACAATGCTCCTGTAAGTGTTAAGCGGCATGTGCTAATGCGCGTCAGGGCACGTAGTGCACGAGACGTATGCATGTGTCATTTTGATACGGATACGATAAACTATTGAAATATTTTCCGTTTCCCTTTACTAATTGATAGTAAAACATTAATTTAATACATAATTTTCTAAGTTGTTGTTAATTAATATGGCATTTTCATCATGTTTTTCCGAAGGCTGGTGCGTCGATCGTTGTGAGAATGTCCGCTGCGGCTTGAATGCACGTTGTGACCGGACAAACGGTCTGTGTTCATGTTTGCCGTACTTTATCGGTAATTCCGAGGTAATGTGCGTCCCGCCCGTCCTACCCCCGATCTGCTCACCAAGGTGTGGATTGGGAGCCCACTGCGTATACGGAGTTCCGAATTACTGCGTTTGTAACCCTGGACTCTCAGGCAATCCCTACTCTGGCTGTTCGCAGACGACGACCCGACGATGTTCCTCACGGTTCTGCGGCACGAACGCGATCTGTTCGGAACTGGGCGCCCTTGATTGCCGATGTCCCGCTGGACTTCAAGGTAATGACAACGACAGTATCGAAGTAGCAAATACCTTCGTTCACACAATAGAACAGTCCTGCGAATGGCGACACTCAGCCGAAACTAGTAGAGTGTCTTGTCTTGCCAAGCGCTCAGCCACAGCATTGTATTGATTGTGGCTGGTTATCGTAGAAAGAAAGTCATGTACTAACAATTTACAATGCGTTGTTAATGTTTGTAGGCAACCCATACACAGCTTGCACGGATATCAACGAGTGTCTTGGCGGATCCCTAAGCGTGTGTGGTACTGGGGCTAAATGCGTGAACACCTTCGGTTCCTTCAAATGTGTTTGCCCTGCTGGTTATGTCGGCAATCCACTCTTCGCTTGCAGTAAGTTCTGTACAGTGGAAAGCTAATGCTAGGTATGTGCGCAGAATCGCTGGACACAAAATGACGGGGAAAAAACTTCACCACTGGTTCAGCACAAGATCGCAATCACATCTGCGTAGCGTCGTTGTTTCAACGTTACAGTAATCCCCACGTGTTTCATAAATACATTCAATAGGAGACGTTATTATAGCATTCCAATAGCGAACTAACAATCGACGCAATAATATTCCCGCTTTATTTGTATTAAAGCTCTGACAATCAGTGTTGTACGGGCCTCAGAGCAGGACCACTTGAACACTGGCCGGACATTTGAACTGGTCGGTTGTAAAGGCCAACTTCAAGCGTGCATAACGTGGTCCGTCTGCATATATCGTGTCATGAAAGATCGCCGCCCTGTGCTCCTTCAGCCACGAGGCTATGTGATGTTTGTCCCAGCATACTCACGTGCATATTTCTATGGTACGAATAATAAGACTCTGCCGAGTCTCGCGTTCTTAGCAGCTGTGTCGTCGTCGGTTGCGTACGTTGTTCTGGTTAATGACCTGACTCCCCAAGCGACCAGCCGACTTGGTTGGATAAAGCGGCATAGTCGAACAACACCCACGGCTGCTGCGCACTATTCACTCGCAGTTGGGTGGCGGTGCGGCGACCGACCAACCGAACAGACGAACAAATAGACGAACGACCGACGCACTCAACATGCATCGCCATGGAAAGCGTCGACGTTTGCACGTCCACTCCTTCGAATACTCAACCAGATGTTGCCGTTTTGCTTTATCTCTTGAGAAATTAATCGGTCACTGCCACTAGCCATCCTCGTGGACCGTTGTGTCGCTGTTTATGGGAAGAGAGAGAGAAAGAGAGAGACAGTTAGCCCTATTTTTGGAAAGGCTTTCCCCGGTAAAAACTACGTAGAGAAGGGAGCTAGACGTGTTCAGTTCTTCCATATATATCTTGTTCTCTACATGATTTAAATACGTTGTGCGCCGAGTTTTGAAAACATCAACACTTACATACATAAGCGTTTCGTTGTAACAGAAATGACTACCGCAACAATAACGATGAAGACGGGTGATACAAATGGCGAGTAACACAATATTTTGTGTTTTCCACAGCTCCTATTGTCAGCAGCCCGCCCGGTATTGGAGGAATTTCGGGTTTACCTATTGGCAGTATCGCAGGCGCATCACCTCCGGTCGGCCAAACGCCTCCCGTTGGACAATCTCCTACAATTGGTCAGACGCCCCCCTCACTTCCGTCACTGCCGTCACGACCGTCACTGCCACAGCTGCCGTCGCTTCCCCAACTGCCGTCACTGCCACTACCACAATTCCCTTCGATCCCTCAGATTCCAGGATTGCCCGCACTCTTTCCGGGCGCAGGAGGTGGCGCAGCTCCCCCGGCTGCACCCCCACCGAGTGCACCCCCGGCCGCTGTGCCTCCGGCGGCCCCGTCTGTTACTCTGGCTCCCACCACCGAAGCGCCTGCTCAAGCCGCGCCTGCCGACGACTGTGAATCGCACGATCAGTGCGGCCACAACGAACTTTGCGTTCGTCGACGCTGCATCCGTTAGTAGAAGTTGTCATGTGACTACTCAATCTACTACTTATCATAATCATATTTTTCAATGTGTTCCCATTTAGGATCGTATCCTAAAAGTCCCAACGTATTCTAAAAGTACAAAGTTATGGCCAAGCTATGCTTTCACTCGTAGCTATTGCAGTGTCTACCTCTGCCACTGCCAAACAAACGACACACACACACACACACACACACACACACACACGATGCTTGGCGGTGAAAAATCAGTTATGGCAACTCAACAGAGTATTCTGGTCTAGAGTATTCTCTCGATAGTACGTAACTGTGCTTGATGCCATGAAACGAGCAATTCTTTATAGCGCTAAAGTGATCGGCCGACATGTAAAATTGAATAATCCGTTTTTTTATAGGGCCATGTGACACACGCCAGTGTGGGCCGAACGCTCGCTGTGTCGTCGAAAATGACCATGCCCTGTGTAAATGCGACGCCGGATTCGCCGGACGACCCGAGGACCAGCGAATTGGATGTTCCCCGGTCAGATGTGAGTATCGCAGCATTAGAAAAACTAGTAGAAAAGAACCGAAGAGAAAGGAAAACAAAGCTTCAAACACTCGTTAGTGGTTAGTCTACGCAAGGAAATCAGCTGGGCGAGCCTTAACGATTGCGATTGGCTTGAACTCAAACGAAAGCAATGTTCGTTGCTGATGAAAGTTGCTGTCATTGTGTTTGTTTGTTTTTTTTTGACCAGCGGTGTGCGCAAACGTTCAGTGTGGTCCGAACGCTGTTTGTGAAGCACACCAACGACGTCCGACTTGCGTGTGTAGAACAGGCTTTGGAGGGGACGCCAACGACCTCATTCGAGGTTGTGCCGCTAAAGCTCAGGACGAATGCCACAAGGTACAGTTACTCCACGCCTGTACTCGGTGTCAATATGTTTATGACGAGGTTAGTTTCCGTTGTCCTGTCTAGCGACGAACAAGATGAGATGTGTGCTGATGTGTCAGCGCAACACGCAATGGAGCGCAATAATGGGTAAACTATTGCTCGTACGCGTAGATACGTGACACCATTTACAAACGTCGTAGCGGCTGGGGCTGGTGAAGAAGCGCTCTCGTTTTTTACGTCGTCTTTTGTAAATCTTTAGGAAAGCGACTGTCGTGAGGACCATGAGTGTAAACTGGGCCCGAAGGGCGTTAAGCAATGCCGGGACGTCTGTGAGGACAAACTCTGCGGGCCAAATGCCAATTGTCTCGGTGAACTTCATAAGGCCGTCTGCGAGTGTCTTCCTGGATTCGTTTTTGACGGAATCGGATGTCATGGTAAATCACAAGGACGCTCCGTTTGACAATGGAACATTCAAAGCTTCTAAATTGGGTTTTCCGTATGCTCCGCCTCACACAGACATCAAAGCCGTACTCACCTGAAAAATGCAATTAAGTAAACGGGTCTTATATTAGCTAGCGCACATTTTAAACACATGTTATGTCATAAGCATAGTATCTCCGTACGGCCACATGGTGAGCGATACATGTTTTCGATGTTACGATTGTGTACGACGTTTTCAGTTCCGGATGATTGCCAGGTGGACGGTGACTGTCTCATTCACGAAGTGTGCAAGCGTCAACCAGAAGGAAATAAATGCGTCGGTTAGTACATTGAGGTCGTACGAATGTCACTGAAGCTGTGAGGATTGTAGACACGTTCGACCGAAAACGCTCACGTGGCCTCACTCGTGAGCCTAACGTAATCGGTGTAGCGCTCCATCTCTTGCTTTTTTTTTGCTAGTTAGCTTCACCTTTGTGTGAATCACGCAAAACTCCACAAATCGGGTTCAAAAAATGCATTTGCACTAGATGCACTTTTTGTAGCACGGTTTCCACTCGGTCGTCCTGTGAGTCGTACAAAATACTGGCGTTTGTACCATTCATGTTTGTCGTTGCGTATTCATTGCACATGATTTGTTTCAGTAATTCTCAATTCAAGTATTGTTGCTAAAGAAGATCCCCTTTTCTTTCGCTACCTGATTTCCTCTGTTAGACGTATGCCTGTCACACCAGTGCGCACCAAACGCCCGCTGTCAAGCTGTGAATCATCGGGCGGTCTGCGCATGTCGCGACGCCTTCTTCGGCAATCCGAATGACGCCACCCGCGGATGTCAACCTACTCTCGATGATCTCGGTTGTCTTCACGACGCCGACTGTCCCGAAACCGAACGGTGTCTGCCTAACGCTCAAGGTGAAGCAAAAAACAATAACGCAGCCCTATCCGCCTAACGGTGTCAAGCCTTTCACACTTTCACACCTTTTTTTTGTCCTTTCACACTTGAAAACTCTAGTCCATCTCTGGTAGGCAGCTGTTTTCATCGTAAAGCGCAAAACAAGCAGCCTGCGAATCAATTGACAATTTTCGTACGATAACTATATGAACTAATTATCTCTGTCACGAGTCTCGAACATGTAGCGAGTGTCCAAGTGCCCAACGGCTAACGTCTGACCATCGCTAAACACTGCAGGCGTACGTGCGTGCGCCAACACCTGCGCAAAGACACGCTGCGGCCCGCACGCACTTTGCATCGGTCGGGACCACCGGCCCGAGTGCGTTTGTCGGGAAGGATTCGCTGGCAATCCCGCCGACTTCTCCATTGGTTGTCAAGAAATTCGACTGGACACCTGCAATACGAACGCCGACTGTCGCCCATTCCAAGTGAGTGCAGAACTCTACGTGACGCTTCGTGGTTGCCTGGTAACTAACCAGTTCAGCGGGGCTCGGCATGGGGGTCTTATTGAATTCGCTCTGCTGCGGGTCAGTTGTCGTTACGAGATACAGATTTCGTGTCGACTGGTGTGCTCGGAGTGAAACGTCGGCCATCAGTTCACTCAGTCGAGCGCTGCTAATTAGTTTGAAGAGTAAGCATGTCGTACAGACCATTTATATATGATATACATATATATATATATATATATACATATATATATATTTTCTTGGGGACGATGACTATTTCAGGCGTGTAAGGCGACTCCAGTTGGCATCCGCGATTGCGTTGACGTGTGCATTGAGCGTCGATGTGGACCAAACTCGAATTGCTTTGCCGAAGCGCACCAGGCTAATTGTGAATGCCTTCCAGGTTACAATTTTACCTCACCCGTTTCAAGCGCAGAGTAACTTGTGGCCAACTCAATTCAGGGAGAAGTAGAAACGTGTACTTCATGAAGAGAGTCCCGTTGATTCTGTAGCAGTCGTTTTGTTTTTGTTTTTTTTTTTGTCGTATTCGTCACATTCGTTGATTGAAACGAGTTGATTTAGCCGAAGAAAGAACGAACACTTACCATTCGATCTGTTTGTCGTTTGTTCGAATGTTGTCGGACCTCACAGGATTCGCAGGAAACCCGGGCGATCCTGTTCGAGGCTGTCAACGTCACCTCTGTGAGCACGACGGTGACTGCGGAGAGGCCGACGGTTGCACTCTGACAAGAATCGGTATTCGTAACTGCACCGACGTGTGTCTGGACAAACGTTGCGGCCCAAACTCCGACTGTGTCGGCAGGGATCACCTCGCCACTTGCTCGTGCCGACCCGGTTTCGAAGGAATCGCCGATGATATCCGCGAGGGGTGTCTTCGTAAGTCTTGCAAGCTACGTTATTGTGCTGCGCTGACGTGTAACTCGGGCACTCTGCACACGTTATGCGGTGGACAGTAATAATTATGCTCCGTTTGTTTTTTCTGCATCGTCTATATTTCATGGGTCTGGCGTCAACACGATGACCCACAGGGCACACGCCACTTGAGGATACGACATCGAATACTTGCGCTTGAACGATAGGCAGGTCTTATTTCACCCCCTGAATCTTCAATCAACCAGTAACATGCATTTTTTGTGCGTTTCGAACGTCTTTCGTTGCATTGGCTATGCGGTCCTTGTCGTGTCGACCTGTTCGACCTGAATACAACAGCATCACCAAAATGCCGAACGAACAGCGATTGCCAAGGGGACGAAATATGTGCAGTGGACGCGTCCGGCGTCCGGGCCTGTCTTATTGGCTGTGCGACTGTTCGCTGCGGTCAAAATACGCACTGCCGAACAGATAATCACATCACTGAATGCAGATGTCACGATAACTTTGTCGGCGACCCCTACAATCGTGACACCGGATGTACACGTTAGTAGTCAAGCACACGGATAACAAATTGCAAACAAACGAATTTTGCTCTATATCCCACTAGTGCACGGTCGAGTCACACAGTCCGGGAACATCCTGATCGAACGAATACTTCACGTGTTCTTTTTTTTCGAGTAGTGCGCTTGCAGATCTAAGAGCGCGCTCTAACACGTTTTTTTGGTAACATATTGTTATTTTTCATGAACGATGATGCAAATCGATGGGCGAATCTACAGCTGTACCCGAACGATGCTACACTGACTACGATTGTCCGTCGATTGCCACCTGTAAGCGAGGACACGACGGAAAGAACGACTGCTTCGGTAGGTATTAATGTTTACTCTGCTATTATGTTATTTTTATTCATTTTTATTTGCTTGCTAGTCTAGTAAGTTCACGTTGAAGCTCGTTTTTCTGAAATGTCCGCCAGTCGACTCTGTGCGAAATCATGCGTAATAGCTTAATGGCGGAGTGGTCTCGTTGAATATTTAAGAACACGAGACGCTTTCAGAGCAGTGTCAAATATTTGTCATCTCAACAAAGCGCGTCGGTATTTGCAGCGGATTAGTGTTACCCGAATTTGAAATGAATAGATGTGTGAATATCTGCGCAATGCTAACCCGTATATCTACGTACAAATAGGCCCACAACAGATGGAGCAAGTTCTGGTGACAATAACTGAATCGTCGGATAATTCCGTCGGATACTTCCGTCGGATACTTCCGTCGAATATGGCGTTCGGAGACTTTCTATCGAGTCTCGATCTAATGATCATTGAATAGCTGTTGCCTCGTTTGATAGGGATTCATGAGGTGGTATTCGATGGTTAGTTATACGATGCTAGTTTATTATAGCAATGCTGTTTGTTAATGATTTTGTTCATAATTATAGTGATGCTGTTTGTTAATGATGTGATGTAACCGAGTTTACTCATTGTTTTTTTTCCCGCCGAACGCACAGATAGCAGTTGGCTGGACCGAAATAGGTCCAGGTTAGAACCTCTCCAATCCGCCTTGTTGAGACGGATTGTCTAGACCGTAAGAAGCCGAACTACTTTTTTGTCGAGGAACAAAAGCTAGCACAACGTGCCCTAGTAGTTGTTGGAAGAAGCAGCTGCGTATCGATGTGTGTCATCTACTCATACGAGGAATCTTTTCTAATGGATGCCGCCGCACTAAGAACGATTACAAGAACTGAGCTTTTTTTAGATACATTGCACAACGCAGTTGTACATCTATCTAACAACATAGTGCTGTTTTAGGCCCTGGAAGGGACGCTAGTTCCAAGAGCATCATGAAATTACTCGTGTCGCGCCGATAGAGCAATTCAAAAACACCTCCTATCCTCTCCCAACTAAGGCCTCTGCACAGCCTAAAACGGCAGCCTTAAACGGTATATTTGGTCGTTCGACTTCGATGAGAGTCGTTCTCTCTCACGAGAACCATCATCAATCTGATCTAATTCACCGTTGTCGTGTTCCTTCCCACTACGTATGTCAACGCAACGGTTACTTTTAAGACCACTCGCATCGTGAGCAGGTGTATCCGTCACATATAGACCGACCAGACGTGCAAAGGCTCCATCGACACAAATTTCGGTTCATCCGCTACGCTGCACCACGTGACGGTTTAGAGTGTTCCGGTTTAGAGACGAGTTCCTCACTGCTATACCTAAGAGTAGTTTTTCTAGCATGTTTACGGATGTGGAATTAAACTGCCTACGTAACCCTGTGCCTAAGAGAGGAGACTGCCTAAGGGTTGTGCACAATTCTTCTACGAAAAAAGTGGAATTCCTGTTCCTTCATGCTAATTCATGCTTTTGCTCTGAAACGAAACTTAGACGCGTGCGACGGCTATCATTGTGCTGAAGGTGCCGCGTGCACTGCAGTCAACCACCGACCCACGTGCGAGTGCAAACCAGGACTCGTCGGAGACCCGCTCGTTCGCGGATGCAAAAGTGAGTGTACTACGACACACAATGATCGAAGCAAACAATTTTTCACTCTACCGTAGAAGTTTCCGTTCACCGTAACAAAGGTCGCTGTTTCATTGGCCACAACGCTCTAGATACCCGCCACCAGTAAACAAGTTTCGTTTTGGTTCGAGTTGAAGTTCAAGTTCATGAAACACCGTTTGCAGTCGAAAATCAAGTTTTTCGCTTTTCGCACCCGGAAACAATGTGAAAGCGAATCGAGCGAAACCTTTACTCGTGTCTAGAACAAATAATGAATCCTTTCTACGCAATTAACTTCGAGAGATGGGACGGGCACTCCAACAACTGTGCGGCACTTAACAATGAAGTGAACCACTGAGGGCCTTTATTCTTTCGTCCGTATTCGTTTCACTTTAATGGCCAGTGGAGTTCTCGCTAGGTCTCGCCTAATCGAGCACCTAACCGACCTGGAAGGGCTCAAGATACGTTAGAGCAATTACGACATCAGTACGACAATCACGACAATAACGGCGTAATTGCGTTAACGTTGTAGTAGTGACAGAACGAACAGAAAAGCTACGTTGCTACCGGCGCCCTATTATCAGCGTTGTCTATATTTCCGTGTGAGAAATAAGAACACGGCCGGATGAAAGCAACTCGATGAAGTCAACGTGATGAGTGAATTTCCCGGCAAAACGGGTTCAAGCCAGCGAGAACTAGCGCCCATTCTGTCAGTACAAAGCCGAAACATCTGAGTAACGCTTTCCAGTAGGCAGAAAGAAATCCCGAAGTGGCGTAGGGGACCAATAGCTATGCTTAACCATAGGCCCCCATGAGACCCCCATAATGAACCAAGTGGCCGCTCCGTTGCTGGGACCCTCACGTTCGGGACACTGCAATCCCCTAGAATGGGTTCGCGTGGGTGAGCTCGTTTAGTTCTGAGGTTGATTGTGTTTTTTGTGTCTTCTTCAGAAGAGGCCAATCGATTACTCGACAGCCTAGAGTGAATCCCATCGAATCGAAATGCATGGTCTGATTCTTCTCATAGGTAGCGTTTGCGCTGTACTCTCATCTCCTTCCTGAAACTGCTAGTTTTTGCTAACGTCGCCTAAAAAATCCAGAGGAGATTGTACAGAACAGTTGTAACCGAATCGAAACGTTGCCGTTGATGTTGCAGTTCCGGACGAGTGTAAACGCGACACGGATTGTGCTGACGACCTAATCTGTCGTCCGGATCTGACAGGATGTCGGAAGTGTGTACCTGTCTGCGTTTACGAGAAATGCGGCGTACACGCGATTTGTGTTGGCATCCGTCACAAAGCGCACTGCAGCTGTGAACCTGGATTTGAGGGTGACCCCTACAGTTCAGGCGGATGCAAGGTACAGTGAGAGCGCAACCAGCGGTCGACGATCAGTGAGCAACGATACGATTCGGAGTGGCCCCACAATTCCGACGTTCGAGCGAAATGCAGTCAATAAAAGCGAAACAAAATTGTCACGATAGATTAACTAGCGATGGTTGTTTGACTCGTCGAACTCTCTGTTTCATTTTAAGCGTTACCGTTCATTCACCGAGTCGGCGTTTCGTAGACCGATCAATTCAATGGCGCCGACGAAATAACACAAACAAACTCATGAAAACGCAAGCCTCCCTCATTGTGAAGAGGAGAGGCCAACGTTTAATAGACAACCATCGAGCGTCTTAACGAGACAATGTCTCTCTCTCTCTCTCTGTGTGTGTGTGTGTGTGTGTGTGTGTGTGTGTGTGTTTCTCTACATGAGCGTCAACCGAGAGTGGGTGCGTGTAAAGACGTCGAGTAGAAAACGTTTCCGTTTGGGCACGATTCGATGTGATGCAGTCGTACCTAGACGAAAGAGCACCCCTCTGTGCGTCGGACGACGAAGTTTCGTTGTTAGTGGTGTAGTTTCTAAGTCGCTCACACGCGTTTATGTGACCTTTTTAGGTTCTCGCACCGGTCATTGAAGGATGCCAGTTGGACGACGACTGTGCCTCGAGCGAGATTTGCGCGCGCGCTCACAAATGTGTTCCAGCCTGTGATCGTCGCCAGTGTGGACCCAACGCCG
This sequence comes from Tropilaelaps mercedesae, assembly GCA_002081605.1. Taxonomy (NCBI): domain Eukaryota; kingdom Metazoa; phylum Arthropoda; class Arachnida; order Mesostigmata; family Laelapidae; genus Tropilaelaps; species Tropilaelaps mercedesae. Next base: position 12,538 of record MNPL01001332.1, read on the forward strand.
TTTGTCACTCGTTCGATCATCGCGCGCAATGCGTTTGCCTCGAAGGATTCAAAGGGGACCCCGATAACCCTATCAACGGGTGTCGACGCAAGGACGAGTGCACGATGGACGAGGACTGCCACGCCGTACACGACGTTTGCCGTGCCGATAACACTGGCGAGCGACGATGCGTGCACGCCTGCCGTTACAACAAATGCGGCTTCAACACGCGCTGCGTTCCCGGTGAGCACAACTATCACTGCGAGTGCGTGGAGGGCCACGTCCGCGACCCCGGTAACCTGTTTGCGTGCGTGCCCCGTGCGATCGACGAATGCAGAAACCACACCATGTGCCCGAGCACCGCCCAGTGCACCCCCAATTCACTCGGGGTGTTTCGGTGTGCAGAGGTGTGTATCAGCTTCAGCTGCACGCCTGACGCCGACTGCATTCCTCTAAACCACATGGGACGCTGCCGCTGCCGTGAAGGCTTTACCGGGGATCCGAACAGTCGCGAGGGGTGCAGAACGATCCCGGAGCCCGAATGCATCGCCCACTCTGACTGTCTCTTGCCCACCCAGGTCTGCCAGTTCGACGAACACTACGGAGAACGACGCTGTCAAGACGGCTGCCACTTCGTCAAGTGTGGACCGAGGGCCATCTGTGTCGTTGACAACCATCTGCCGAAGTGCGCCTGTCCGCATGGCAATTACATCGGCGACCCTTACGACCAGCGGGACGGCTGCCGCCAGGTCGAGTGTCTCAAGGATGAAGACTGCCACCCGAAGAAGGCCTGCTTCCCCAACTTCTACTGCGAGGATCCATGCGTCGATGGATGCGGAATCAACGCTGCTTGCGTTGCGCAGAATCATCAGCGCATCTGTCATTGCCGGCCAGGGTATACTGGTGACCCGCTAGTGCGCTGCGAGGAGATCCACTTCTGCGACTCGAGCCCGTGTCATGCGTCCGCTAAGTGCGTCGACACGCCCGGCGGTTACGAGTGCGTTTGTCAGAACGGTTTCATCGGTGACCCATACCGTCAAGGCTGCCGACATCCCAACTCGTGTCCGAACGGTAACGGAGATTGTCCCGGCCATTTGGCCTGTTTTCCCGACCACAAGGGCGCGCCCATGTGCCAGAACCCGTGCGACCATTTCTCGTGTGGGCCGAACACGCAGTGCCGTCCCGACAACAAACATGGCGCCGTCTGCGAGTGTTTGTCGTACTTCCGCGGCGATCCAGCCGCTGGCTGCGTGCGTGAATCGTTCGGCTGCTCGCACGACGCCGATTGCGCAGGCGGCTACGTGTGTCTGGACGCGCAGTGTCGACTGGCGTGCAGTCGCGAAAACGACTGCGCTGTCGGCGAGAAATGCGTTGGCTCCCGTTGTGTGCACATGTGCTACTCGCACAGTGACTGTCCACCGAAGGAAGCCTGTGTCTCAAACGGCTACTGCCAGATTGGCTGTCGCACGAACGCCGACTGTTCCTCGGAGGAGACATGCAGCCAGAACCGTTGCCAGGACCCGTGTCTCATACGAGGTTTATGCGGACCGAACGCCATCTGCACCGTACGAAATCACGAAGCGTATTGCTCGTGTGCCGATGGCCTCGTCGGAAATCCTACCCCGCAAATTGGCTGTACACGGGCCGTTCTCACGTGCACAGGACGCGGAAGAGGCGACTGTCCTAGCGGCTTGTCTTGCTTCGAGAATCGCTGTCGAGCTACGTGCAGCGG